>VXBL01001390.1:687486-719330 GCA_013400195.1 Aramus guarauna | reverse complement strand
GGCCACGGCCCTTCCTTTCCAAGTGAAACACATCGGCCGCGTGTCAGCACCTGCTCCTCCGTCGCCTAGGGGTGCGGGGCCAAAACGCCTTTCCCCGCCACGCTTGCCGACTGGCGCATGTCGCGATTCGCGCCCCGCAGCAGAGGGGAAGGCGCGGGCCGGCCCCCCGCCAGCAGCTCGCCGGGGGGTCATCGGGAGCCTCGGCACCCGCTGGCCAGCAGGCCTACGGGGAAGCAGTTGAGACTTATGAAGAAAGGTTAATAACGGAAGGCACTCGGGTGGTTTTCACCTGGAGCTATTACCTGCCCGAGACAACCCGCATACCGGATTCTCGGGGCCGCACGCTCCTCTCTCTGTGCGAGACACTTTATTACTTTCCCCTGAAGCCTTTAACCGCTCCGGCACCGCTCCCTGCCCGTCACCTCCCGCCCGGCTGGCAGCGCCCCGGCCCTGCGCCCCTCTCCGCGCAGCGCGCCCCTCCGCCGCCGCCCCGGACAGCTCACCCGCCAGCGGCAGGTACGGACAAGGCGACCGCAGCCGGGAAGCAAAGTGAGCGAGAAGGGGAAGCAGAAATTACCGGGTTGCAAGAGAACGGGCGGTGGCCCTGCGTCCGCACCCGCCCTGAGACCGACACACGCGGGGAGCCAGGCTGCGGCTCCCGGCCGGGGCTGCCCCGGCAAACGCTGCAGGTGCGGGGGCTGATGATGCTGATGCTTGCCTTTTTTGTTTTTTTCTTTCTCTCTCCCTTAACGCGAAGGAAATAAACCCGCCACCTTCCGCGAAAAGTTTTCCCCTGGTTGCGAGAATCTCATTAATATTGTGCAGCTGGAAATTATATTACCCCCAATCGCAGCAAATCACCGCTCTGCGGTTATTACAAAACGGCACCGTGGCCGTCTGGAAAAGCCCTGCCCGTTCCGCGCCCGCGCAGCGAGCCCCTCCGCGCCGCGAGCCCCTCCGCGCCGCTCGCTAGCGTGGCACGGGGGAGGGCAGAGCATCCCAGCACCCTCGCTGGGGAGCTACAGCCGCCGCTGCACCGAAGCCCCCGCGGCGCTCGGCCGCCCTGCCGGGCTGGGGAGTCCTTGCCGGTGCTCCGGGGGGGGGCCCGGCCCCAGAGCCTGCTCCTGCCCCAGCTCCCCAGAGGAGAGGGCAGGCCCCCGCTGCCCGCTCCCAGCCCCGGTTGCCGCCGGGTGATTTACCTCAGCAGATGGACTGCGTTTACAAAAAAAAAAAAAAAATTAAAAAATCCCGGTCCACCGCAGCGGTGAGAGGAGAGGGAACCGTCCCCGGGAGGGAAAGGCCGCGAAGAAGCCCTCGGAGCCGGCTGGAGGGCGCGGCGGGCAGCCGGAGGGGAGCTAGGCCGTGCCGCCGGGGGCGAGGGAGCGCCCCGGGAACCGCGCTGCCACGAGGAGGGGAGCAGGGCCGCAGGGCAGCCCCGGGCCGGCCGCTCGCGCCCGTACTTGCAGCCACCTCCACGCGCAGTCGGTGCTTTCGCCGCGTGCTCGAGGCAGGGAAAGGTGACCCGAGCGGTTTTGTTCCGGCGGGCGCTCCGCGTGGCAGCGTGCCCTCCCTACAGCCCCGCTTCATGCCCCGGGCGGGGCGGGGCGCGCGCGGCTCCCCAGCCGGCGCGAGGCTCACACACACACACGCGCGCGGGCGAGCCAGGTGAGGCGACGCCATCTTCTCACGGCGCGATGTTGGGCCTCGCGACCTGCAGTGCCCCGGACGTTTTCCANCCCACAGCGCGAGGCCCCGGCCCCCCGGCCCCTGCCCGGCCCCCCTCGCTCCCTGCCACCGCGGGGTCCCTCGCGGGGAGGCCGCGTCCCCTCAAGGCTCCGGTGGCCTCGTACCTGGCCGGTGCAGCTGTGGTACTGCTGAGCCTGCTCCCGGGCACGCATCTGTGCTTTCCCCAGATGTGAGCAGCTACTGCTCTTTACCCGGCTTTAATGTGTTTTTCAGTTGATGTAAATAATGTCTGATTGAATTTATTGCTGATTAGCGTTGAGCATCAGTTTACACAACAAGAAATTATGTTTCATTCAGTTCATTAGCATGACTAGTGTTTGGTTTATGAGCATATCACTAATGGTAATGACCAGAGTTGATTGATTTCTAATGTGAATATAATTACTCAATGTAGGGGAATTAAAGGAAAAAATCCACATTTTTAATTGTTGAGTTTTAGGGAGCACGTGTGGGGGTGAGGGGGTGGAAAGGGAGAAAAAAACCAACTCGCTTCTGCACGAAGGATGCAAATGTAAAGATTAATAACTCCAGCAGGAGACAGCGAGATTGGCCCAAAAGAAGGGAAAGTCAAATGCAGTTAACTCTGGGAATAGTTAATGCACACTCCGCATTGCAAAGCATAATTTCCTCTCTTCTACCCCCCAGGTACGGCTCGCAGCCCAATAAGTTCGCTTGGAAGAGGCTGTTCCTGAGGAGCCAGCAGAGGCAGGGCTTTGTGCATGGCCGGGCAGCCGGCTCCCTCCAGCCCCGCCAGCGGCTGCGCGGCGGCAGGCTCGGCTCGGAGGCAGAGCCACTGCTGAGCAGAGGGGAGAGCTGTGCCTTCCTCCGGGGTCAGCTCACTCAGCTGCAGGATCTTGGACGGCAGCGGCAGTACCGCCCCTGGCAGGGAGTGCCTTGCCTGCCCCGCTGCCCTGATCCTTTCTGGGAGGGGGAAACGGAGACCTGCAAGTGCTGGAGAGTCCTAGCTGGAGCAGGGTGAAGGGCTGCAACAGGTAAGAGGAGCAGAGCGGGACTGCGTGAGCCAGCCACCAGGTGGGGTTTTAGACGCAGGGAGGGGACAGTACTGTGAGGACTGGGGGAGAGCAAGTTGGAAGCAGCTTGCACACCTCATCTGTGCTCTGTGTCCCTGAGGGTGACCTCTGGGACTGTCCTTTCCACTTAAATGGAAAGGCGGTCCGACAGGGGGGGTGATCAGAGCGTTTTGCTGGAGGTATCTCCAGTGGCATGTGCGGGGGCGGGGGGAAGGCTTAGGTTCTGTGGGAACCCCTGTAGTGCAGAAATCCCAGGGTTTGGGGGGTTTGCAAAACTGGTTTTCTTGCCTCCCCTCGGGCAGGGTCAATGGGGGCAGCACGGAGTGTACTCTCCCACCTAAGAGTTTCCAAAAGGCCTCTCTTGTTGCTTCCCCAGAAAGAAAAGAGGCCTTGTTTTTATGGAGAGTGAAACAAGCTGTGTGCCTTGCTGTGGGAGAAGGGTGCTCAGGCATGGCTACCAGTAATCAGTTCCTGTGTCTTGAGGTGTTGCTCCTCTCTGTGTGTGGACTTGGGGCTGCATTGCCTGCACTGAGGATATCTGAATTGGGTGCATTTCCCCCACTTTCCACTAGCACCTCCAGGCTTCCTAGGATGGCAATGGAGTGCCTCGTCTCCAGTGGTCCTGGATTAGTAGCAGTGTTGATCCCAGTGTGAACAGCTGTGCACATCTGGGTGCAGAGCTTTCTCCCTCTCCCCCATGGCCTTCTGTTGGACAAGTGAGGAAGATGATGCTGTTTGCCCTTCTGCAGCTTTATACCCATGTTGGTGAGGAGATGTGGTAATGAGCCATTTTACATTTCACCGGTTGCATTTAGTTTCTTACAGTATGGGATTCCTAAAATGAAACAGTTGCTGTTCTAAACTCAGGATGTGTCTGGGATGGTGAAAACTCCTGTTTGGGGAATTTTCCTTCAGGAGGGAGTTGCGGAGCTATTGGAGAATGGTTCTAGCATTGCGCAGGCATCTAGACTTGCAAAAAGATTACCAAGGGTCTCCTGCCCCTTGTGCCTAGATGACTAATAAAAAATGTGTTCAGTGTCATGAGTATTCCTCGCAAAATGCTGCTCCCAGCACTCTTGTTATTAGCGACCTTTTAATTTTTATTCTGCCGTAGTGTAGCAAGCCATATGTATTTTGATCTTATCATCATACCTTCTCTTGTGTGCCTCCCTGCTGTATTTTGGAGAGTAATTCTAGTTGGGGGAGACTGTGAAATTCTGCTAAGCTATCAGAAGAAAGAAGACCTGAGGAAGCGATGTTGGAAGAGTTTGAGCAAAATGAAGACAGATGATGTGAATAATTGTCTTTCATATTATTAATTTGTTGTGTACAGTATGTTAGAAGAAATATCAGTGCATCAATTTAAGTTATATTTCCAATCAGAAGTGTTGAAAATTTCTTGCCAGAGACATCCAGCAGTAGTGCTATTTTTATTTCTTTGTCTATACAACACTCATTCAAGGACTAGAGGATCACAGAAGGACTCCTGCTTTGTTTGCAATTAGTAGTCATCCAGCTTCTAGTGGAAATTCTCATTTCATTGTTGCGTTTCATGCTAATAAATTTTAACGTGCTCTTGATGTTTTGGGCTTCAGGGTCATTCAAGTCAGGGCCATCCTCCTTGAGCTGCTTCTCTACTGACAGTGTTTCCCAATTTCATCATTAGTAAATAAGCCTTTTTAAAAGATAAATATTGTAGTGAAGATGAACGTAATCCTGAACCTTTTCTGTTAATAAAAATCCCTTGCCACTGATTGCATGATAGCTTTTTTTGGTGTTGCTGTCACCAAAGCAGGGCTGTATTTCTGTTATCAAATAAAAATGCTGAGTCTTATAAAAATGAACATGACATACTGCTCATTCTAACAGTTCTTTCCTTCAAAATTGCATGTAGAACACTACAGGGTATTGGTCAGACTGCCTGATCTGCTGACCTGATAAATACCATTTCCATTGAAATGAGAAGCATATTGTTCTTTCCCACGCATGTAGTACCATTCTTGATTTCAAAATTGTTAAAATCTGGTCTACAAGACTTGAAATTTCACAGGTCAGTTCTCCTTCCTACTTTGATTCTCCCCAAATTCTTGGACATATGTCCAGCCATGTTTTAAAATTATTGTTTGGCATGGATCCGTAACTCCTTTCTGAGTGTTTTTATAATTTCTTTACCTGGTTTTGTATTTCCCAGCTGTCAACAGAGCTGAATTTCCCTACAATTCTGTTGGTTGAAGTGTAGGGAAAGAGAAGCTTCTGATGTCTCTCTTTTTAATCTGGTTTTATTGTTCCTTTGTTATCTCCTTTCTGAGTGATTAATCTCACTATTTTAGTCTTCGAAGAGCCTTTCCAAAGGCTCTATTGTTCTTAGAACCCAGAGGATTGCAGCCTCTAGTTTTGAAATGCCTCTTTTTGAAATGGCTGGACCAATTCTATCCAGAATAGTGAGATGAGGCTCAGCAGATGAGCAACTCTAATATACATAAGAGAAATACTAATTATGGTAGCCATGCAGTTTGTCATGTGGCCAACCTCTTGCAGTGGTATATTGAGCTGAGATCTTCACTGAGTTTCCTGCAATGTTCCCAGGTCCCTATTGTGGCTTGATTAAGCTAATGCTAGTTAATTCACCACCACTAGTATACGTAAACTTACCAGCTTTGCATTTAGCTTATCGTGTACATGAAAAATTGCACAGCTCTGACCAAACTCAGAATTAAATTGTTTTCCCAGACTGAGCTAAGACATCACTGAGTCTGCAAGTACTGGTTTAACATAACATTTTGACCTATGAAAGTCATACTTATTTAATATTTATTAATATACATAGTGGAAAGACTTCATTGAGTAGAAAGGGCTTTGGAACAGATACATTCAGAGAAAAATCTGCTTCTTTATAATGGAAAGAGGAGGATCTTTCATTATTAAAGTGGAGGTGCCAGGGCTTAGTTTTCAAGATATGGTTTTAAATTCCAGTGGGTTGTTAAATGAGATTTTTCTGCTGGCATAAATTTGCATCACTGGGTTGCAGTGCAAATTCTTGCAACTTATTTTGCCTGTGGGATCTTATGACAGAAGCCAGGAAACAGTGTTGTTAACAGAAATACATCCTAGTCCTATTATCTCAGTTGTTGGAAGCGGCAGATATGCTTGCATGAGACAAGGATTACTTGGATAACTAGAACTTCTTAAGAAACACATCCCTATTTCTTCTCCCATTTTATTTTCATTTGTTATGTGGCCTTACATAACACCACTGAATTATTTTGGCCACATTTTCAAGATCATGGAAAACTTCTGGAGGACTGTGGAGGCATTTAATAGTTTCAGTGGCACACACATGGTAGAAGAATGCAGTTGTCAAAAAATTAAGATGCCTCTTAAAATAGTTTTTTGAAAATAACTGGAATGTCACAGGGTCGAAGTTGTCCAGTATTAACCTGGTGATGGTCCCATTAAGTTCCATCAGTCTGAGGCTTTGGTTGTGTAACCTGTTCTAGTCCTGTGACAGACTTTTCCTACTTAAAATACTTATATTTTATTAAAGATGCAGAAGAAGAAGAAAACCAGTTAAAAGCATTGAAACATAACATATCAAGTAAGGTGCTCATTTGAATAACATTCTGTACTATTTTCTCTGGAAATGTTAGATTGTTTTATAAAGAGACCATCTTCCCTCTGTCTACCAGCAGTCTTTTAGATAGTACTGAAGACCTGAATTGGTCTGGACCTGTTTTAAGAAAAAACAAGTGAAGGGCATACAGAAATGTGGAGAACACACTGTCAGGGACAGAAATACAATTTTTGTGTCTGGCACATTTTTGTGTCTTTCTGTGGCTGAGATGGTCATAGCATAAGGTAGCATTGGCTCCTCTGAAACCATGCAAAACTGTTGCTTGGGTTCTCTTGGCCAACTAGTCAATACCCACAGGTTTGGTCATGACTGCTCTATGCTAATAATAGTGGTAATACAGCCAAATCCCTTTGGTTATGCTTCAGCAGCTGGGAAGATAAATGAGTCCTGTATAACCACAGATCAACTGCGGAATGATAATTTTAGTTTAATGTGTAAGCATGTTTTTAATGTTCCCCTTATTGTAATGTGTTTTGAGCAAAGCTGTAAGGTGTTGCAAATATAACATTGGGGTGTTGTTTCTAAATTGATATAATTAGGAGCTGGTCTGATTAGTGCTATAAACGTCGGCATGTTCCAGAGAAGGGAGGGCTCTTTAGTCAGGTTGGCTTCACATGTATTCTCTTAATTTGAAGTTGTGTGAATATATTTGATAGTTTCTGAATATATCTGTCACATCCTACCTTAATGGTGACAGCATATCATACCACACTGTGTTTCTGTCTTACTGTATCTACACTAGTGTCTAATGAATACTTCTGCACAAAGGCTGTTGTATGTAGTACAGATGAGTGAGTTTCTTCCTGACTGAGATGCTTTTCACTCAGCCCTTTACCGCTGCAGTTTATGGAAATTTCCCTCCTGTTATGCTGTGGCCAGGTTGCAGCTAATCTTACGTCTATTCTGGGGGCCAGAGGAAGAATGCAAGGCACTTCTGTCTGTATCTGTGCAGCAGGAAAGCATTTTTGCAAGCTTGAAGCAAAGGGACTGTTACATGACAGGAAGCACTGAGTGCTTTAGAGCAAGCAAGGTAAGGCCTGGCCACACATGACCACTTGTTCGGAGAGTTTTGAACTCTCTGCCACAGCAGTTTACATCTTTGCCCACAACGTTGGTGATGCGCTGTAGAAATAGTCCTTTATATCTTGAGACATTTTTTGTGCATTCGTTCTGATGCAGTTGCTCATCTGCTGAGTTTCCTCTATTGTGCAGCTTTTCAGTTTTAACTGGTTTAGTCATCTTTCTTTTCATAAAGCCCAATACTTCAGCCTTGCCAATCAGGAGACCCTCTTTGCTGTGTTGACTTAGTTTTATGCCTGCCTATCCACTTCCTGTCATCTCTGAAATTAACTTAAAATAATTCTTTAATAGCCCTTTCCAGTTTTTCTCCACTACCTCTTTAGGTTGTACATGCTGTGCTTTTCTAACTTAATTTTTTTCTTGTTTAGAACCCCGTTGATATACAGTGTTAGGAACTCTACTGGAAACCAGTAATATGTTAATTCTGGCTGAAGTATTGGCTACCTACATCTCTCATTGATTCCTCAGGAAATGATGGAAATAGATACTGATGTAGACAGTTATTCTCCTGAGAAGCCTACAGTTTTGCAAAACACTTAAGAATGTGCTTGATGTGAAAAATATGTGCATCCAGTTGAAAGCAAAAAGGTTCTCCCATGTTCTTAAAGCACTTAAGCACAAGCTTACCAGCCATGCATTCTTTCAGGCTAGATAATAGAAGGTAGTTGTTTTATATTTAAACCAGCACATAAAAGCAGTCTTTTAAAAAGTGGAACATTCTTTTAGAAGGAGTCGCAGGCAACAGTCAGTTACTTTTAAGGTGGATCTTGACAAGATGCAAATGTTGTGTGTTTGTGAAGAAAAGACAGATGTGGAGGTTTGTTTTGTATTTACATTTAAGCCCAAGTTAGCAAGTTTGTGTCTTTGAGTCATAAGTTACTTTATTAAATGTTACTTTATTGACCCTGGTTGGCATACTGCTATGTTGTAACAAAAACAATGAAAAAAGGTTGCTCTGGATTGTAAACTTACTCAGTAGTTGAGGTTTAGTTTCTGTGTCTGTTTTACCTGTTTCTTTGGCTGGCATGGTGTGCTTTATTACCCATACAGGATAGGACAATGACTCTTCCCTCTCCCAGCTATGCATGGCATAAGCTACCCTCCTGTTGGTAGCTCCTTAAATAAGCATCCATCCAGGTTCATGACTGAGCATGATGTTTCTCATGGTTCAGAGTTTAATGTTACAAGGGAATAAAATACTTCTCACTAAATGATAGTGAAAACACAGTAGGAGGTATTTTGTTCAGGGAATACAAGCTATTGTCCTACTCTTGTCCAGAAAGCAACATACATCAAACAGAAGATGTCTTCCTTACATTCTAGCTAAATCAATGTTATTTCTTCCAGAATACTGCTGTTTCCGTTCCTAGAGATAAAAAAACATAGCTCACTGTCAGTAGATAATTCCTCCTCTTGGGCTTTCTGTCCTTGACCAGTAGAAGTTTTTATTTTTCTTAGACAAGGAAGACTTTCTTTATCCCCAGAAGATTAAATTGCCTTGCTGGCAAATCTGGCTCACTGAAGAAACGGAGGAGGAAGAGCAGATAGGGAGGAAATAGAAAAGAAAATAATTTCAGGGTATCTTTATAGTCTTCTATTGTTAGGATGTCAATTACTATCATATATCACCTATACCGCAAACTTGTCATACCTTGGGATATTTCTTTTTTTTTTTTTCCCTCCAACTAATAGAAAATATATCAATTATCCATAGGAAATCTTTTTTATTGCTAGACTCATCTTTAAAGTATAGCCGTGATGCTCAAAGGGATTTACTTTTTAACATCCAATTCAGAAGGATGAATATTAGATCACGGGGTTTTTTTAATCCAGTTGTGCATTCCATGGGAATAATTGTAGCAAATCATGCCCTTTTCAACTTTTTTAGTTGGCACTGCTCTGTTTTAAATGCTCACACTACAGAATGGCTAAGAATGGTAGATTAAGCAGTGTATTCTATAACTGTGGACTCTGATTTAATACTGTAACACTCTTTCTGATGAGTACAGTGTGCATTCAGTGGCTGTTAACATGGGTTTTCCAAAATGGTGTATAGGAGTAGAAGGAAGGTTAATGAACCGGTTACGGGGGGGGGGAGGAAGGAGAGCTTCTCTACTTGATAAAAAGGTCTGCAGGGAGTCAGGTTGCACTCAGGTGAGGCAAGCAGGCTGTGGTCTGTGATCCTAGATGGTGGTTAGTTATTGATGGCTGTATTAGGCATTCTGATTGCTAAGAGACGGCTGCAGTGTGGATACCTCTTAGCAGAGCTTGTTTTTTGTGTCCACAGCAGTCAGACTTTTAGAGTATGAGGAAAGAAGGGAAGCACTTATTCACAAAATATGTCAACTTGCAAACTTTAGATTTGGATCTTCCCTTTTCTTGATGTGGAGCAAGAACTGCCCTAACTTATGTTCCTTGGAGCCCAGATATTCATCCCACCCTTAGAAGGACAGTGCAGGCCCATCACTACACCCTTGTAGCACTTGTGTGACCTTCTGAGAGCAGCTCCTGTCCCAGAGGCTTTGCTTTCAAGCTTCAGCGTTGACTGTGGCCAGAGAAAGTTTGTCAGAAGGGCTCCCAGCTCTCACTGGGAACAGAAGACAGAGGGTGGTTAATGAATAGAGCTAAAAGGTGAGAGGTGTCTTCTAGTTCAGCTCTCTCTTGGTCAAGTTCTCCCTCCTTGATCTACTTAGTTCTTATGTACCTAGTTCAATTTCCTTTCAATTAGAGCTCCATCCTACTTTTCTGTCCCTTCCAGTTTGTGGAGTTTAATCCTCTCTCAATTCAATTTCACTTGTATTTCTTCTTTGCTTTCATGACTCTGGACTTTTTTTCCTCTTTTTCTTCATGCTATGTCATTTCTTCTGGCTGCAACAATGTCCTCCTTTTCCAAAAGAAAACATCAGTCCAGCAGGAGGATTAAAGGAGATTTTGAAATAAATTCATAGGGAGTCTCAACCCCTTGCAAAAATTCCAAGAAAATGACAGAGAGTTTCAATTATAACAAGCTTAATTTCTGTACAGTATAATGTAATTCATAATGTTATCAATATCTATAAAAGCTTAAAGAAAAGACAGCAGTAGGAGTTACCAAAAACATAATAAAATCAAAAGCCTTATAAAAGGTATAAAATTAAACTTCAAAATACAGTAGAAGACGAGGAAGAGCCAGGGCCAGAACCGCAAATCACAGGCTATTATGGAAAAAAACAGCTTTGGAAAGATCTATAAACTGAAGCCAAAAGATAGAGGAACCTCCCCAAATCAGCAAAAGAGAATCCCATCTAAGCTGGTTCTAGCTGAGTAGGTTAGGAACAGAAGAGGAGGGGAATGTTAGGCAGTTTTGGTTTATGTTGTATGCAGAAAAAGAAAATAATCATAAGTTTTCCTCTGGGTAAAGGGGATCAGAGAAGCACTGTCAATTTGACTGTATTGCTGAGTGTTTAAAAAATAGACAAAGAACCTCTCAGCTTTCTCTTCAAACTTCCTCTCTGTCTTTAACTAACAAACAACAACAAAAAACCCCAAACACCCAAACCAAACCCCACAAAGTATAAAACTTAAAAATGGTAAGTTAAAACAACAGATTCTCCTTTAAACATACTATGTTAGAGATTAGATCACAAATTCTCTTCCCCTATAATGAATGTGATTAAAACCATAGGGATTCACTTCCATACTACCTTGAAAAGCAAGTAATGCAATGGAGAACTACATTGATAAAGTGTTGCGTACGCTGCATTTCGTACCAGTTGCAGCTGCTATTAGGAGGATAACGATCCGGATAACCTCTGTCCATTTTCCCCCAAATGGAACTGTTTCTGCCACCAGTGCAGACCTAAAACTTGTGGCATGAGCACAGTGCCTTGAGGGCTGACGACCTTTTGCTTGAAATAAGTAAAAGCAGAACTGAATGAGATTTTGATGAGAGAACATCAATAAGATAATGACAGGTTGCATCAAGAGATACACCACATTTAGGTTCTTTGTCATAGGGATAGTTACTGTTATTTTGCCCCAAAGACTATTTTCAGGTTATTGGAATCTGCCTAACTTTGAGTAAGTTGCTTTGCAAGTTCATTTTATTGAGGCAAATGATGATTTGCATCAGTTTTCATGTGTAGGAATCTCTGTTTCATTGCATAATGTAACTGTTACCTTAAACGTTCTGCCTAGTATCTGTACAGCGTTATGGATCGTTACGTTTGAAATACAGAGTGCTTCTTCCAGTTACAGGACTAAACAAGTGGTGCAATAGGTGAATCCTTCCTTGTGACTTGTAAGAAAAAAATTGCTGTTTCCAGTTAATTAAACTGTTTTGATTCAAGGACAAACTCAGTTTTGGAACTGACAAAGAAACCTCGGACAAAAGAATGGATTTTTAATTTTATTAATATCTCCAATTGTTCCTGAGTCACAGATGTTATTTTTACTTGGGTCTAACAATGCCTACTTTTTTCTTTTCCTAGTAAAATGTTAGCACTTAAGACTAATGCATGTTACTAATACTAAGGTATTTAAGACTTTTTCATTGTCAAATAAGCAGATTCATGGTTTGGCTTTTCAAAACTCAGATGTTTAATTTTGCCATTGTGTTTTCACAATGCCATCTCTATAAGTTGATTAATTTGTGTTTGAGATACTTCTAAATGTTCTGTGAAAGTAGGAAAATTGGAGATAAGATATCTATCCCAGGCTGGAGAAGTAAAGAACAAAATCCATGACCATTCCCTGATAGACCCTGGTGTGTGTCAGGTCTGTGTTTTCAACCCCACAGACCCCGGATGTAATTCTCAGCTCTTGCGTGATACCACTAATAGGAACTGCTCTTGCAAAATTCTGCTAGCCGTAATAAGGTGCACATTGTATACGAACAAAAACAGCTCAGCTTTATTACGTGGCTTGCATGCCTGGTAATGAATAGAAGGAAGGCACACTCCTTCACGAACAGCAAAATTTAATATAGTCTCTTCCTGGAGTTGCACCAGTGGGACTGAAAGTTTATCTCAGCATTCCAAGGGCAATAAAAATCTAAATTTAAACTCAAAACGTCTTACTGGGGCAAGAGTACCCAGAGACTATGTACTGTTCAAACTTTGTTTAGGTCATAACTGCTTATGTAAAGTTAGTTTATACCAGCTAGTTAAGTTTTATGTTTTTGAGCAGTGCCTCTATTACTAGTAGAGACATAGCAAGTGGAGGGGATGCACCTGAAAGGTCAGCTTCTGCTTTACTGTTGCATTTAATTTAGCTTCTTACAGCTTAGTGCACAGCTACGTGAAGAAATACCTAGCTCTTAACCTTCATTGTGCAGACATCGTTTAAAATCTATACTAATACATTCCCATAGTTAGGCATCTCAGATATTTGGGATTTAAGGTAAATATGAAAGGAAGAAGTGAACAAGATACCAGGTGAAGGCCAGCTATAGCAGGTAAACTCTTGTTAACTGTGAACACAGATTGGAGAAACTGAATATAAAAAGTAACCAGATGCTAGCTGATGGGCTCTCAGTTGAGAGTTTCAGTGGTAGCTTGTTCTCTTTGCCTGTAGTTTTAAAGGTGGGGATGGAGAGAGGAGAAACTCAAATGCTATTTCTGCAACATGAATATGAGTAAGATGGGATAAGGGAATCAACTGGAGGTTTTCCTGAGGTCACGTGAATTATCTGGTGGCAGGGACATGTGTGAAGTGCTGTATGAGATTACAAGTCACCACAGCCAATATTCCAAGACCCTCATTAGCTCTCTTCCTTCTGGAAAGGGTGTGACTGTTGGATTTGGCCACCGTAAAGAAGTAAGGGTTGGAGGGGTGAAGGAGGGGGTAATTTTGGAGACAAAGCTTGAGGGGAAGCAGTATTCTTGCTTCATGCCATTTTCTAGCCATTTTCCATCTCTGCATCGTGCTCACATACACAGGAATACAACCATGCTTCCACAGAGCAGGCAGAAAGTGAAGAGAGCAGGTTTCAAGAGTTGAGTTTAATGCCACAAATGCTTTCTCTATTGTAACTTGCAAAGTCTGTCAGCCTGACTTAACGGAATTGAATGTTTCGAGTTTTCTTGGAGTAGATATCAATGTGAGCAGACATGGGATGTGAAAAGTGCTGGTGCTCTGACTTCTGTGAGAGAAACTGCAAATTCCCAAGCATTTAAAATACAGTTTCTGGGTGACTCTTTGGGTAAATCATTAAAAATACCAGCACGTGTTTATTTACTCTGTTCATTCTTTGAAATAGTTGTGCTATGGGAAACATGCCCAGTATCTTTAAGGTATTTGATATGACGACAGAGATTAGGGAATTACAGTGAATTAGACTAAATTATATAAACATACCTCTTGTTACTCAGGAGAGGTAAAAAAAATGTTTCAGTATGTTGAAAGACTAATATGCATATGATGTAATCTCCAAAACTGACAGTCTCTAAAACTATGGATAAGTACACAAAGAAAATAGTTGAAGATAAATCCTTGTCTTTTATAAATGTTGAGATGTATTTACAAATCACCTTATGTAAGTTTCTTGATAAATGTTCCAACTTCTTTTTGTTTCTTCTGCATCTTAACTGCCAGCCCCCCCTTTTCCATCACCTCCTGCTTTGTGTATCATTTGTCAATTTTGTCTGCCTTCCCGGATCTACTTAGATTTCCTTTCATCTTTTGATACCTGCTTCACCATGACTACTGTGCCCTTCTAATTTCCTACACTTTTTGCATTCACTGGCATTCAGCCATTAGCATTGCTAATTTTTTTTTTCAGTCCCATAATAGTGTTTTAATACAGTTATAGGGTCTAGTCCTTTGTTGTTTGTGCACTGAAATCCCCACTAGTCAGATTTCTTTTGGTGGGCAGACATGCAGGCTTTCCTCTGATGTCTGTTGTTGTCCAGGCTACCAACTAACAGAGCCACAGCTGATTCAGTTTTCCTGAAAACTGAAATTGCCACATACTTTCTTCTTTTCCTTGACTATCCTGCTTCACACATACTACATTCAAAGTTTTCTCGTTAGTTTTATTACAGCATTTTTAGAAGATTGTTTTTCTTCACCAAGACAGCTTTCCAGCCATGAGGAAATTTTAGCTATTCCTAAGTTGCACGCTTGCATGTTTCAACAGTACTTACCACCATGATCTTAAAAGATAAATATTTATTACTCAGTAGTACTGTTACTTTTAACCACAGGCATGCTAGAGCCTTTTAAACAAAATGTTGCTGTGTTGGATTGCCTTAAGATTGGACAAGTATCTAGATGTTTCTAGTCTTTACCAAATTTATTTAGGTATTTATGACAAAAAAGATTTTTGTTTCTCTTAGTATCTTTTGCATGTGTTATTTTTGCTGCGACCGTAATTGTCTGACAGCTGTAGAAAATACAAATTTTCAAAGCAAATGAAACATCAGTTACAGCCTTGTAAGCTTCTCTGGGACATAGCTGTTTCCTCTAACTCACTGAAGACATTGCTTCGGGGAACAAAAAATGTATTTGTTCTCTGTGGCACTTCCTTATTTGACTTCCTTGAAAAAGCTAGTTAAGGAGCTGGTTGTTTCTGATGGTGATAGCGGTTGCTGCAATCCAAATGAAGTATCTGACTGTGGTTTTAAGATATGTGACATAAATTATAGCATAGATAACTCCTCTCTTACATGTTAAACAAATTCACTCATTTGTTTTACAAAGGCACCTAAACAATTCTATTCTGATAATTTAAAGCTGTTGGTATCATAATCAAGTACTCCTCTATTCTTATTTGCATGGCCAGCAATTACTTTCTTCATTTCTTCACGGTTGTTGTGTAGTCTTTATATTGCATGTTCTCCATAATCTCACTGATTTATTTTTACTCACAAGACCAGCAGTTTCAGCTCCTTATCATTTTAGATTTACTACGCAAGAGCAAACACAAAGAAATGTACAAATGCAATTGTGTGCATAAGAATGCCTAGTGAGATTTGCAAAGGCCTAGTTAAATGTTCTAGTAGCCACATGCACATTTTACAAAGATTTCATAACATCTGTTGATTTTATGCCAGCATGGTGCAATGTGTGGTGCTACAAGCACGGTCCCCAGGAACTATATAAAGATGAAGTTAGTTATTACTTGCCATTAAAAATCGTAGAGCTACTAGAAAAAGAAAAATAATCATCTTTAGTATCTTTTCCCTTCTCTTAAATAATATTATAGTAATTAAATTTTAATATGTAAGTTCTTTGTAGGTCATTAGTGGTATAACTCTGCATATATGTGCCTGCTTCAGAAAACAATTCAGTCCATAATCTCATAACGTTGAATTCTACCTGGCAGTTTTATTTGAACTTAATTTCTTTTTCTTCTAATGCTGTTACCCTGAGAGTTATGAGACAGGCATCAGCTGACAGCACCAGGGGAAGGATAGGTATTGGCAATGGCATAAAAGCAGAACGAGAGGAAAAAGAATAGCTATTGTAGCATTTATCAGTATTCTACTAATAGTCTGCTCAGACACAACTCTGGAATAAAATAGACATTCATACTGCAATTTCTTTCAAAGGTTGAAGCTATTCATCTGCAGGGTTACAAGACAAAAGTCTAAACCTTCTAGATATTATAGCTGTTTCATTGTATCGTAATAGTATGAAGAAGCACCTTAAAAACCCCTTGCCTTAGGTGTAAATATTCCACCCCATTCCCTTTGGAGGGAATGTGGATATGGACAGCCATCCTTCCTAGACTGCTTTTTAAAATGTCTTTACATGTGAAACAAAACTATCTATTAGCCAAATATTCCAAACGCGTAATGGAGGCAAGAGGCTTTTAGTTTAGGGCTCTATTGACCACCTGTTGAAGTGTACAGAAAGGCTCTTGTTGTTTTCCATGGTGTTTTTATTGTCTCAGCGAAGGAGCATGGGTTCACTGTGTGTAACCATGTAGAGATATGCTCCACAAGAGCTCATTCTTTTTTACTGTAGAAGAGACTTGAGCAGCAGGGTGGGAAAGGTGTCCAGAGACAGCAGTCAAGTCTGTGAGTTCAGAAACCACCGGACATACTGCTATGTAAGTGTACGTAATATCCATGGAGACATTTGTAATGCCAATTCTAGGTGGAAACTGTGCTGTTGCTGTGTTCTCTTTCAGCACCGTAGTGAACATACACTTTTTAGGCTGAAATAGAAATCCTTATTCACAAAACCGATTCACTTAGGATTTTTAGGGGAGGACAATTTAGATCCTGGTCTGGATTCAGACCGTCTCACTCAGGTGTCTGACTGCGATGCCTGAGTTAGGAGCTTGGGAGCAGTCTTGTACAGAGACCATCTGACTTGGCCTCTGCAGATGTCTCACTCTTTGTGCCTGATATTACAGTGGTTTCTAGGGCAGCTACTTTCCTAAATTAGGGACCTCATCAAAGTGCTGTCTGTTAGGGGAATGACATTGGGCTTTGGTGCATGGAGACTTATACCGGCAAACTTGTGAACCCTAAGTCGGGGGGATAAAAGAAAAAACAATAAAAAAGGTCAGGCACTTGTTGGCTTGGCATTAGTAGACCTGTGACCTATTGCTACTTTTCTGTTGGAGGCATTAAACTTAGAAACTTAAAACAAAGTCAACATTTTTTTTCAAGTTGATATGCTTCAGATTTTGTCCAAGGTCTTATTTAAAAGAGCTCATTTTCTCCTTTAGTACAAAGTGATTGTTAAGCAGAGAGAAAGAATTTCAGTGAACGATACAGGTTGTCAAAGATGGCATTTTAAAATGTCCAAAAATCCTCAAATTGGGTTATAGCTACCTAACAGTTTCCTCAAGAAAAATAAGGAATTCATTAAAAAATTAAATGCTTTTCATGTACTCAAATATTTCATTTTAGTGTTAGTAAAGTCAGTCAGTCTGGTTCGTTTCAAGTTTTAAGATGTGTAGAGAGGATTAAAAATGGAAAAAACCCCAACATTTTGAATTGCAAAAATGAGCTATTATTTTAAATTCTGGTTGAGAAAATGAGCTAGAATATTTTACTTATTTAGAAAAGCTTTATTTTCTTAGAAATAATTGAACTAATGAATTTGTTGTTTTGAGAAATCCTGTATTCTGAAATTAAACTGCCATTGAATTTTCATTTGGAATATTTTATTGTTTTAATTGTAGAACAGAGACCATTAACTGATATCCTTGATAAAACCTATTTAGTCAAAATATTACAACACTGAAGTAGGTTCAGATTACATTAGAAGGCACTTGTCAGGTTCAAGATTATTGGCAGAAAAAAGATGAAAAAAATAAGGAATACCCTATTGGTATTCCTAGTTGTAACCTTTAGGTATTATTCCATGTATTTTACATTATTTGTTCTTCTCTAGTCAGTCATGTATGTTTAGATTTACGTAAACTGAATGAGAACATTTAAAGAAAATACTTTCAGGTGGAGTGGGTTTCCACGCTTAAAGAGTGATAATTGCATGGTATTTTTTAAGCACAGGCAGTATTTGGTAACTCTCTAATAATTACACTAAGGTCTTCTCATTTTTGCTGTTCTCGCTAGCCAGCCCTTGAAGGGAAATATTTTGTGTGCACGTTTCTGTTGTCTGCCTTGTGTCAGAAAATGCATGTAAAATGCTACCAAGTCTGACACCTACTTTGTCTCCAGTGTTTTCCTTGTGTAAATGACTACCCAGCTGCATGGAAATAGGAAAAATGCCTCCTGTTTCAAATAAAACTTCCAGCTTTCTGGAGGTTATTCTCAGTTGAAGTCAATGAAAGGGAATATAACTGGGCTTGTTTTATGTGAGATAAACAGGCATGAGAAAAATCTGAGAGATGAACTTAGGTCTCCTTATTTGGTAAAAGTTTCTGGCAAGTAAAATGCATAGATGAAATTAAATTAACCCCACTGCCCCCCCGATGCATGTATGAGGGATTTTGCCACGCATTTCTTTCTATGGACAACATTGAAGTGTCCACTCTTTGAAAGTCCTGAGAGCAAGTTTTTATCTCGTAGCTGAAGTAAAAAGAGATGCTGTTCTAATTATGAATGAAGAATTTAAAATTTAACATTAATAAGGTAAAATAGAAACCCAGTTACAAGAGAGTAAGCTTTGTATTGCAGTATTTTAGAAAAATCTCTCACTAAAGATTTTTTTAACACAGAAGCATAAGAAGATAATTTCTTTTTTTGACATGCTTTACCTTTGCAAAGTTGACAGGTACAACAAGACGTGTGCTACGCTTACATGCTATTAGTGCAGTAGGCTTTGAAAAATGTCTAATGCATTGGCATATCTGACAATTTTGGGTATTAGTTAACAATAAGACTGTAAATAGAGTGAATTTTAGATACAGCTGCTGACTGAGCATTCAGTCAACATCTGCAGCACAGGGCTGAACTATATACAACAAATAATGCCGCTTTATGCTATAGAGATGGAAGTTGGCATTATACAGTGTGTATGGTTCAGTCTGAGAGTAGTGGTAATTGCAATATATTGAAGTTTTGCATTGTAATAAAAATAGAGACCATTAGTGGATACCATTTATGTCATTAGTATTTAGTGGCTGTGTGTTGCAGCTTTTTTAGTGCTCATAAAACTGTCTCTGCTTGCAGATATGTGACAGCACTGATATAAATTTAAATGTTTAGAAATCCATAAGACATAAAATATAGGTAGTAAATAGGGGCATAATATTATAGACAGAACCTTAATAATTTGGCACAAAAATGTTTATATATTTGCATGTCTAGTGCAGAGATTAGCATAATGGTGATCATGTTTATACTACAGAAGAATTCGATTAAACAAACAATAACAAATAAGGTAAAACTGAAGCACATCATCTAAAAGCAGCAAAGACTTCTTTCAGGTCCCCAAAAGGGCATTTGTGATGTTAGAAGGTACATCCTGTACATACATCTGGTGGGATACTGATTTTTCTCTTTATAGACTTTTTACTAGTTACAGCACCTGTTCTACTAACTAGTATTACAGTTGTTCTTAAGAAGTGATTACCTTAATTAATAAAAAATTAAGGTTGTTAGGGAACTCTAAGATAGAGATTGGCTGGCACTTCTTTAACAATAATGGAGCCAGCCAGCATAGGAAAGATCATATAATGTCTAGACCAAAACAGCAACATCTTGTCAGGAATTTGGAGACTGGTGTGATGGTGGTGAGGGAGCTGGCTGAGGAAAGCCTGAGGAGGACAGGGTGGGAAGGAGTCCAGGAATATAGCACAGGAGGATTTCCTTAAATACCAGGTGTTATACATGAGCCAAGCATGCAAGCCACATTGTGTGGGCTTCCCAGTGTTAGAAGCCTGTTTGATTTCCATGCAGATCTCTGGGAAAGCTGTGTTCTTCCTTTGATTTAAGAAATATCACTTGGATTCTGCTGGCAGTTACTCTAGGATCTTTGAGATTCCCAACAGGGTTGATTTTGCCTTAGCAAGTTCCCACTGTGGTTGATTTTCCTTTAAGAGACAACCCAGTGTGCTTTACTGTCCCTGGTTTCCATGTCAGTGACAGATTTGAAGCAAGAGATTCCAAGACTTTGTCTTCTGCATGCCCCGTTCCCATCATCTTCAACTCTGACCTTTATATCCTGGAAACACCCTATAAGTTTTTCACAGAGCTCTCAGAGGATTTGGAAATCAAATTACACAGCACTAAGGGAGAACATAGAAAACTATGAAAACACTTCAGTCATTAGGAGTGAAGTGACAGGAAGCAGTGTTAGAGAATGAATCTTTCCAATTAATTTTTCTTTCAGAGCCCTTTTCTCAACATTTTTAATTCTAAGTATGTATGAATGCTATGGCAACATTAGTTGTGTCTTTCAGAAGAAAATAAAACCTTTGATAAACCTTTTGAATCTCTTGACTAAACAATGATTGCCCCGATTGTTTTGGATGCTTGTAGTTGGGTGGGAAAGATGAGAGTGTATATGATGGTAGAAATGTACATTTGCAGAAAGCTTGTGGCTTACATTAATAGTTGGTAAGGTTAGAAAATGAGATGCTTTTCAGGGGCTCAAGTAATAAGCAGAAATGAAGCATAAGCTTTCTGTACAGTGAATATAAATAATTCTTTCAGTGGCTCCTAGCATTTCTTACAATCTAACTATGGAAAGTGTTAAACTGAAAATCTTATTGTTCCTTTGCAAAACATAATTTTGTCTGTTTATCCATTCAAAACAGACTAAAATGTAAATCTGTTAAAAGCAGCTTCAAAGCAGCTATTTATATTCATCTAAATTCCAAAATCTTTTTGAAACTTTTGGTTTTATTTCTGATTGTGAGATTCAGTGTCACTTCTTAGCACATTGAATACTGATGGCTTTGAAAATACGGTATGGCACAAAGCGATAACTTGGCAATGCGCACTACCCTGCTGAGAGACAATTCTAAAGGAAAAGTGATTTTTATGCTGGAGTTTTGGTTGATTTTAGAATTAGGGCAAATATTAAAGAGCATAAAAAAATCTTTTCATTCCTCTGTATACCACTAAATTGCTTGTTACCTTATTTATCCAGGTAACAGCTACCTGAGAGCAGAGGCTGCTTTTCTCTACATAGAGTTGTACTAAAGCCACTAAGGGACTGAAATCATAATACAGGTGAACGGATTTTTGAAATTTTGAATTTTGAAACAGTTTTGCAGTAGAGAGTGTTATGCTTGTCTGGGTCTGTGCACACTTACAAAAGCATATGTAAAGGAAGAAGAGTATTAGAATGATTTAAGAGAAGTGGTCTCTATCAAACCTATTGTTTCGTAAGATAGAAGGCAGAAGACTATTTGGGTATCTGGCAAAACCTGAGTGAATCTGAGAAAATGCCATCTTTCAGGGTATTTGTATTGGAATAATTGTAGTAACTGTAGTTACCATAAAGCCTGATATTAAATCTGAGTGTAGCGTATTACATTAAGCAGGACAAGCAGGTGTAATGTTTTGGGTTGGAAATGAATGTCGAAATGATGGTATTTGAAAGTACCTGTAGGACTATGTAAAGCAGATTTTCTTGTTCTTGATAACATGTTTTCTCTTTCTGTATTTTCTTACATCTATTTTTTAAGTTCACTTTTGTTCTGACTGCTAGGTGATACTTGGTATCTAGTGGTTCTCTTGTACTTCCTCGTATCTTGCAGGTAGGCAGTGTATCATCCCAGATTCTTATGGGGCATTCAGCCTTATCAGGTTACCCAAATTACTACAGGTCACAGTTGAGATGCATTAGTGGAATTTAATAGGAAAACTTGCCTAATATAGGCTCTGCTGTTCTTACTGCTTGTTATTGCTTTCATAAAAAGCACAGGAGATTATTGAAAGATATGTTTATAAAATATACGGTGCAATAGAGCTACACACCAGGTTTATGCCAAATTAGGTCTTGAACCTGAATGGATTCAGGCATCTACTGCAGTGTAGATTACAGTTCACTGTCTGACCTCACACATGTAGGTTGGCCTCCTCCTGGCTTATTTAATCCATTTCCAAAATTGAGAAAAACAAGTACCTCCATGAAAAAACAGATATGCATCTGGGCCCAACTGGCCTGGGTAAATAAATTACAGATAAGGCAGTGGCTCAACTGAAGGGATAATAAGGAGGAATTGTAAGTCTCTTTGTCTCCTACACACATTTATGATTAACTTAGTGGCGTACTGTGTTTACATTTATTGGGTATGTTTAGTCTCACTGGACTTCCAGCAGAACAGATCTGGGGTCATCATCTTTTCCTGCAATTCAGTACACTGGAAGCACTATGTGGTTAGTCTTATTGGAGGGAACATAGGCAGCAGGCTTTAGTGACTTGCGAATGAATCAATAAAGCATGTTCCTGTAGGTTTCTGAATTGTCTCTTTCATTAAGAATGGAATTGGGCAGTGGAAGATCGATTTTTGTGGCAAATCAGAGGTTTTTTTAGCGGTCCTTCATTTAGACTGTGGATTTTTGGAGTCACAAAGCTTCATCAAAAATATTATGCAGGATTTAAACTGCAACAAGAACCGTAAATAGTTTAAAAGTCCCTTTACAGAACACTATTGTGAACTCAAAATCACGTGAAACCTGATCTTAAGCAATCCCTGCAGTTGACTAAACCAGTGGAAAGCCACTAAGCTCCCACAGCTGAGGAACATGGCTCATGGAGTAGCTGACGTGGTGTTGGTAAGAAAAGGAAGTCTTGGAAAGGGGGGAAATGTTCACAAAGAAATGTTACTGTTGTCTAAGGATATAACTGAGAATTGTGCCTTTTATTTCATAATTGCTTACAACAGCTCTCGACAACTGAGATGTGTGACATAATTAAACTCTGCTTGAAATGCAGTCATGCTTTAGAATCATCTAAAGTAATGGTTATTGTATAGGTACGGAACAGGCTTAAGTTTTGGCAGAGAGGTGTTTTAAATCTACTTACTTTTGCTTCATGACCATGTAGATGTGACGTTCTGAAGAAACTTACCTTTACAGATGTGGTTCATCTGAAAATTCTTTTCCTGCATGGCACATACAGACAATTGATTGTGGTCGTACACCTTGACAGTTATGCTTTGAGGATAGTATAACTGGCTTATGGATAATGCAATGTTCATCTTGGAACCTGTGCTTTTAGTACACATGTGTGCCATTCTAGCATCTTGAACCAATGTTAGTTTTACGGGCAGACAAGGAGGGTGCTGCACATGCAGGTCTCAATTTTTTAACAGATTCATCAAGTAGGAATTTGTATTTGCAAATCCTGAGGGAGCTGGGGAAACATGGATGAGCCACAGTGCTGAGCCCAGGCAAAAATTAGCTGAGTCAAAATCAAGAGCAGCATCACCAGTAATACACAGAAGCACAGAGCTTTATTAGGAATTGATAAATTGCCACATAGATAATGTTCTAAGATGCTGGCTATCAGTAAGTCGCTACATATTCCAAAGCAATTCTAAACCAAATACATTGTCATAATGTGTATCATGACCTGTAATACATACTTAGCTTTAGCTTGCATCTACAGACCTGCAGAAGATAACAGTGTTCTCCAGTAATTCTCTTGAGAGGCAATTACATTAATTTTCTAGTAATTACTATGTAAGAATTGATTCATGTTACCTACATATAAAGAGTTTATGAATCATTCATTGCTTGGTGCAAACCTGAGTCTTGATTCTGCCCTGTTGTTCCCTCCGTGGGGTACCTGTATAGACATCCTTCCTAGTTGACTGTAGGAGTGTGTAGAGTTATGTTTATTGTTTATTGCTGAAGGATGCCCATAATGCTATAGATACAAAACTAAAATGTTACAGCTTTGCTTGTGGTGCAGTAATAGATGCTGGTGGTACAGTGCCTTAGTGCATGGGTTCTAGTTCAATTTTCTGTTGCACAGTCATAATTTGTGATACCGCTTTAGTGTTGTGTCATGAGCCTTGGTGGTCAGGAACTTACTAAGGATGGGTGAACTTTGCAGGATCTAGAGGTCTGGCTAAGTTAACAGAATTCTGAATAGTTTTTTCAGAGCTTAATGAGAGGTGGGCTTGTNCAGGTGGAAGTCTTTCCCTTTTCAGTGGTGTATCAGTTTCTGTAGGATGCTTTATTATCCAGGAGTAGGAGGCAGCAAGCTGAAGCTATGTGCTTTCTGTCTAGAACAGAGCATTCCATAGTTGGAATGAACATCAGCAGATGTTTCTGAGGAGCTTTCCTAAGCAGGGGTTTAATACTGTCTTTGAGCTCCAGAGGAGCTAAAGCTGCGTTCTAGCCACGTAGAATTATCTGAAGCAATTATAATGTAATAGCCATGATTAAGGGTCTGTCACACAAGAGGGTAAGAGAGGAGTAAGACACTGATCATTATTCATTGTCATGTTTACAGGAGAGGTTATACACCTCTCACTGGAGACAAACTGATAGCTATCACTCTGGGGGACTGTTTTTGCACTCAGTAAAGGTGGATTGGTGTACATTATTTATTTTGATTTTTCACAGGTTCCATTGCAAAGAAGGCCCAGAAACTGAAGGCTTTATTCTTTCTTACTCAAGAAAAATATCTATTCAAGTCAACAAGTAGTTTGATGGAATGAGGGCAGTGAAACTAGTCCAATAGCTTATTTTTTTTTAAAAAGAGAGGTGAGTGGTATTTTTCTTTCAAAACTTGGGTGTGGTTAAATGAGAGGAAATGCAAAATCTGGTAAGCGGGTTGCCCTAAAATTAGAACCATCCCGCAAAGCCGTGGGCCAGTTCTGTCTGTTTTAGACTAGTCATTATTTTCCTATGAGAGTGCTCAAAAAAAGGAATGTATTTGGATCCGCTCAGGAGGAAGAGCACATGGGAGATGTCCTTGATTCTGGACTTTGATGAATCCTTCATGGTAAAAAGATGTGCTGAGAATGTGTGTGCATGCAATTGCATTTTTCTGAGTGGTGGAATTGCTAATACCACTGATGAGTCCAGCTCATCTAGGTTGTAGTGTACAGCACCTCCATGGAACCAAAATATGGACTGCTGGAGCACTGTTGCAGAGGGAAGAAGTAGTTGGTGAGTGGGAGCGACAGCCTGACAAGCCCAATTGAGAAGATATGCTTTTATGTGTGGGGTAATAAGTGCTAGTGTAAACCAGCTGAGAGCAGATGAGGGATTTACTACTTGCAGATTAAGACAGGAAGTATTTCAGGAAGGTATGTTTTAGTCAAATAGGAGTTACGGGGATTGATACAGAAGTAACTGGGCAAAAATCTGGTGTAGGAAGTCAGACCAGAATGTCTGACGGCCCCTTTAGATCTTAAAATTTTATAAAATGTTAAACCTCTCTATGTTAGGATTTGAATAGCACATCTCAGTGGACTTGTAAACATCCCAAGCGGCATTAAGGTTTCAAATTGGATTGCAATATTTGCATGAACCCATGCTGTGTGCCTGAGAACAGTTGGCCTTATACTCCTTGTGTAATGGAGATAGCCAAACAGTGGAGACAAGCAGTTAAAAAAGGCAAATGTGTTGTAGATGAAAAGGAAAAGGAGAGTCAGTGAATATTAAAAAATGTCAGACTGTCATAGAAGGATAATACTGTCTTCTGGCTTTGGTTTTGCAGATGGGCATTTAAAGCCCTCAGGTAAATTCTACTGAAGTGAGGGGCTGAGGGAGTTCCACTGATTTCAATGGCATCATTTGAAGAACGGGGGTGATTCTTGGTGGACTACGATAGAGAAGCATGCTACTGACCACATGGTCATCTTTTCCATTTAAGGCTCTTCTTCAAGCCCTGATAAAGTTTTAACTAAAAAAAAGAAGGTACATAATAACAACTTGAAGTGAAGAAAAAAAAAATCCAGACCGAAAATTTTGACTCTTGTACTTCCCCTTCCTCCATTAAGCCTTGTGTGGGCTTTGTATGAGCCTAGGAAATGTACGTGGAAGTGGTCCCCAGTTAGTGAGAAACAGTGCTGTGGAACTATAGGGTGGAATAGGATTAGGGCCTTTACTGGAATTCCCCAGGGTGAAATAATGCCACTTCTGTCTGGATAGAAATATTTGCCAAAGCTTGTCCTTTGGGTTGATATTTTGTTAAAACAGAACACCCAACCAGCAATGTTGAACTAAGCTATTTGAATGTTCTTAGGCAGAAGTTTAAGTCAGTTAAAAAAAAAAGGATGTATTTTAACTTTCTGTATAGAAAAATAAAGCATTTCAGTTTAAGAGATCATGTTAAAGTTAGACAAGTAAGTATTTACCTAAACCAACATTCTTTTGCCATTTCATTTCAGGGAGACACGGAGGCCCTGAGACATTTACAATGTTTTAGATCTCACATAGAACACTTGGTTACTTTCCAGCTCTGCCTTACAGGTTCACGGGTTGGTATGGTTCACAATTATCACAAGAATTAGTTGAAGACCGTAGCGATTAAATATTTTTATGACTTCCTATCATACTCCAAATACTAAGTGATTCTGACAAGATATTCTCAGAGAGATTTGACAGCTGACCTGCAGATTGTGCACTGTGTTTGCTTACATATTTACACTGCTAGTATTTCTAGGAAGCTATAGTTTATTAATTCATTATTATTTTATTGATGTTCAATTGATGTCTTATTAAAGGTAAATTAGATATTTGGGAATAATAATTTAATGGGACAAGGCAGGTAAGATTCCCCCAGGGTAGTTTGTAATGAAGCTTCAAATTGCTAATAATCCTAAACTCATAAATAAATTATTAAGGATGAAACAAATGCAAAAATACTGAAATAAGCTATGAAAAACGTTAAGTGGTGGTGAACAGACACATAATCTGCTGGGATATCTGTGTGATAACGTGCATTTGGCACTAAGTCACGTAAGTCAGAATCACGTCAATGCTCTCCACTCCTTCCAATCATTTACTATTTAGGCACGTATCTACCCCTTGTATCCCGTTATTAGGCTACGCCATTCTGTTCGCAGACATTGTGCTTTGCCTGGGAACAGTGTTAATTTAATACACTCAGCTGACCTCAGAGGCACTGAAATGACATGGCAGCAAGCAGTACAGAGTGCTGCAGTATATCCTGCTGTTAGCAGAACTGTTGGGGAGACGGTGTACTTTTCTGGACAGTTGTCTGCGAACTCTTCTGGGAAAAGAGGGAGCTGGCTCTTTGCACTGTAAGTATCGAGAAGGACACAGCCTCTCACTTAGCTATCTTTCATCTTTTCCATGGATGACAGATTTCCCAGTTGCTCCTCTGATTTTCTTGAAGAGTTAGCAAGGAGACCATACGTCTCCCTCAGATAAAAAAAGAAAGAAGGGAGAATCTACCCTTCTGTAAGAAAAGAAGGGATATAGAGAAGGAGGGGGTTCTGTTAGTCTAAGTATTTTCTGGTTTGGGGTTTTTTTTTCTTTTGTTGGGGTTCGGGTTTTTTGGTTGGTTGGTTTTGGGTTTTTTTGGTTTTTGTTTTTTTTATTCCCAGCATCCTGCAAAGGTCATAAGAGATCAAAAAAAACCCCATTTCTTAGTAAAAACATCACCGCTATCCCAGCCTTTAAAGACAGTGGGAATTGCAGAAACAGGACTTTATCAAGTGTTGCCAGTAATCTGAAGAGTTAAGTCATGCAGCGGGTTAGTAAATGTAAAGAAGCTTAGGGCCTAAAATTAACTTCATGATATTTCTGTCAGTGGAAGTAAGGGATACACAGAATTCTGAAAATGTGGCCCTATGACCATTGTGTTACATGTAAGTAGTGGTGACACAGGCAATCAGATAGGGATTCAGATGTATCCAAATGTGGAATTTTGGCCCAAAGTCATTCTGGGTAGCTTGATAGATGGTGTTTACCTGTAATGTTAAAGCTGAGGGCACTCTGGTTACTCACGTTTGTGGGAAGGCGGAGCTCATTTAAATTTTTTTCAGAAAATGAACAAAGAGATGGTTTAGTCACTGGCTTAGACTTTCACCTAAAATTATATTCCAGGAATTTGATGGTTATTGAATGGCCCAAAGGGTTGAAAGCTAGAAATGTGGCTTAATACAAGATACAGAAGAAGGACAAATATGCTGCTTTTCTGATGAAAGACCTTGGTTGCTAGGAAGAGCGTATTCAAGTGTTTGCTTATGTTTTGCTGGGGTTTTAATAGTGTGGCATAAATAGATAACACCATGCCTTTTAAATAATGTTTTCTTAAATAATGAAACTATAACCTAATGAAGCAATTGCAGTAACACATTTCCTTAAAAATTGAGAATTATGGTATCTCTGTAATTACAGTGCTGTATTTTTCAAACGTAAATTTTCTGGATAATACATTTTCTTAATATTTTTGTAGTTAGAGATTTTGAAATCAACTTGCTGTTGAAAAGAAGAAAATTCTGGTGCCACCCCCTAACAGGGTAAGGACAGAGCAGTCACTTGTGTGACTTTGCAGCATCCATAGCAAAATGATGTTCTTTCAGATAGTTGTGAATGGTTATTCCTGTACATCTGCCAAGAGACCCATGAATACGGGAAACAGATCCAGCTTGAATCATTCTTCACCTTTTCTCTGATGTGCCAGTCCAGCATGGTCTGGTGGAACTGTTGGCAAGTTCCTGTCCGTACAGTTGCTGACACTTTTCTGGGGAACTGCATTAAGCAATTGCTTGGGTCAGCAGATGCCGGGCTCGGAAGAAGGTCCTGCCCTGCTCTTGATGTTGTTTGCACCCTGCCCAGATTTCTTGTGACTTATGTCAGCATGACAAAAATCTCTTCCCGGGCTCTGCTTGCTACCACAAATGTAGGAGTGCTGTAAGAGATGAATAAATGGTTGGTAAGATCCCTGCCACTCTCTCATTTAGGAATTACAGAAGTCTTGAGGCTAGTTTCACACTTGGGGCTACTCTTTTTGCTGTTTTCTTGTCCTGCAAGAAAATAAGATATAAATTACTTCAAATGCAGCACCTTCTTCTGCAGCTTTTATGCAGACAGAGCTGTTACTGTAATTGAGAGAATTTGTCTGCCTAAGAACTGAAAAATTAAATAGGCATTATGTGGGCATTTAAGCTGTTTGGGGCCCTACATACTTCTGGTGTGTATACATAAAGCTGGTTCAGGGACCATAGCAAACATCCTGCAGCCTCCAGGGACACCTGCAGATTTGTGGGTCTGCATTTGCCCGTGTCTCCCTTTAAAATGCTGCTGTTACTGTTGTTGCTGCACATCTTTATTCAAAGTTATGTATAGTGAGGTGGAGTAGAGGATACCATTTATAGGATTTGGTAATCAAAATGAAAGAGCAAACAAAAGAGAAGGCCAATAATGTAAGACTATCATTAAGTGCCAAATATAATTTGTCAAAGGTGTTCCTTCTACATTAGATGGAGGCAGCATTTTATCAGATCAATACCCCCTTCAGTGGCTCCAGTACAGTCTTGGTAGCTTTTGGCTAACAAATATGAAGAATTGTGGTATGCCCTATGCTTTAAACTGTAAGACCAAAGAATTTGGTGAATTAGTAACCCGTGACTGTGGTCAGAAATCCCTGTAAAACTGGGATTGGCAATGTCCGAGGGTTGGAGCGGATACAAATCACATATATGGCCTGATTAGCTGTGAAGCCAGCCTCATAGATCAGTCACAGCCAGAAGTGCAAAGCTCAACAGCAAACTGAGCTCAGTAGTAAATATTATAGCTCAAGGCGTACATCCCCTGGTTCTTGGTGATGTTAATGGAACAATATCTATTGACTTAATTTGGAGTTTGAGCTGCCTGTTCGAGGAAGTGCATTGAGTATTTAATCCAGCTATTGCCCACCTTTATCTGCACATCTTACCTAGCTTGATTCATTTAATTACTAATATAATGGGTTCTTGCTTCAACTTAACACTATAATGTATTCTTACTCAGTGTTACTGTGGTTCAGCTTTAAGTTAAATACTGTGTTTTATTTCAAAATACAAGGTGAGCACAGAGAAAGCAGGTGTCATAAAACAGAGAGGCAATGTTGTAACAGGAAATGGCATTTCAATTACATTTTCGGAGGGGGAGTGATGTTTTAGGTATTTTCTGTATCAAAACAGAAAAACAGCCTGTTGACAGAAGCAAGCAGCTCGTTGTTTCTTAACCAGCTTTCATTAGACCTCACTGTGCTATAGGACTCCCTGATTCTGGCAGCATACTTTTTCATCTGTGGAGATGAAGGCCTCGTAGACTAAGCAAACATTAAAAACTTGTCCCAAGTCCAAAGAAACAGTCTTTGGCCTGGAATCCAGGCAGCCTGGTTCATAGCCAGCACAACTTACACTCGAGAGCAGACTCTAGTATGTCCTAGAAGGAGAGAGTCATACATATGCATGCGTACAAACCTGTGCATCTGGCAGCCTCACACCTTGCTGAACCCAGCTCTGCAGTAGGAAGGTGCATCACGGCTGCATGTTTCATCAGGAGAATATGCTAATTTTTGCTGCAACAACTGTATATAACCTGCCAATTATTCTTTCCAGTCTCTTGCATTAACTTTATCTGTGGTTGAATTTAGCATCCCCAAATGATTGTGCACTAGGTACAAGATACCTGATAATATAACAAGCCTTTTCTAATTTTTTTAAAGCTGTATTATATCATTTCTTAAGTGTCATCTTCTGTTTTTTTCAGCATCAATCCATCATGAATCATGCACACTTAGCAGAGAAAGAACAGAACCAACCACAGCCTGTGAGCAGCAAGGACTTTCAGCTGGAAGACTGCGTAAGGGGTTTGCAAGACCGCTAGTGATTTTTTTATATTCAGAGTTAAATAGAGCAATAAGATGGAATTTAAGCTTTAGTGCGATGGATTGAGGCTCTTCAGTCAATCAAATTATAGTTCAATCAGTTCATTTTAATCACTCCTCTGGAGAGAAGTAAACCCCTATGTTGAAGAATATGCAGCAATTTTATTGATGGAAAGTTTAATTGTTTCATTTTTCCTTACCGTCTGTAACACACTAGACTTTTAATCAGTGGGAACTGAAGTTATAATGAAGTAAAGTCCACTTTCCACAGTTCACAACTAGCTGAAAATAATTGGGTTGAGACTCCCATCCAGACAGTGTAATGCCTCTGGCATTTTCCTGAAAACTACACTTAATTGCTTTGCTGATGTTGTTAAGTGGTCCTGAGGGGGATGAAGTAGCAAAGCTGCCCACATATGCAGGGAAACAATGCACAAAAAAAACGTCTTACAAGGTCCTTAAAGGAGGACCAACTAGTGACTGGAAGACAATATATGACGTTTTTTTTTCCTTTTCTATACCGGAGCAAACACACAGGAGAGGCTGATAAAATAAACTGTAGAAATTCTATAAACACTAACAGTATTTTTATTTAGGGGCAGAAAGCTTGGGACTAGAAGTACAGGAAACATCAAGGCAGACTTCTTGCAATCAAACCTGCAACTTAAGGCTAGCCCAAACTCACTTGGCATTTTTATGCTGAATGCCAGTTAGTGTGCCGCCTGTCTTCAGCACCTTGGGCTGAGGAACAGATGTATTCTTGTCTCTGGGGAGGGAGGACAGCTTGCTCTTTGTGCTCTGAAGTGACAGGATGTGAGCCAGCTATGAGCTGAAAGCCTTGTCCGGGCATCAGTGGGACCAGCGAGTGTACCTCATTAGGCTCTAAACATAGCCAGCGAAGGAATAACACTTTGGAATTTCTTCTTATTTAGTGCATTCGTGGAGAACCCTCCTCAGTTGTATGGTGTTTGTTTAAAATGATGAATTAACTGCTAGACTCAAGGATATGCTAATACAGAAATGTTAGTTGTTTAATACAGAAAAATGTTTCTTTAGGACATATGAATTAGGTAGTGCCTATGAACTTGAAGTTAGGGTTGGAGCTGTTTTGGGGAAGTGAGGACATTAGGGCTAATTTAGCATTAAACAAGTGTTTTGTTGGTTTGGTTTGGTTGGGGTGGTTTTTTTTTTTT
>VXBL01001390.1:604141-682484 GCA_013400195.1 Aramus guarauna | reverse complement strand
TTTGAAATTAAATTTTCTTTTTTTTTTTTTTTTTTTTTTTTTTTTTTCAACTAAAATCCCGCCCCCCCCCCCTCCCCCCCATTGCCTGTCCCAGTAGCAAGTTTTGAGTTTTCTTTTCAGATGGGCTTGATTTTGTTCTGTTTTCACATATAAAAATTCCCAGTAAGCCATCTCAAAGGGGATGATATCAACCTGGAGTCCCATTACCTTTCTCTGGCAGAGGAATGTTTAAGCATTACTTTGTTGCTCGTTAGAGGGCCTGATGTAGTTGCAGTGTGACTGGGAAGGGACCTTCTTATGTAGCCATAAAACACCCACAGCCTCTTCCCTGATGTAACTGGGGGGTTACGCACCTTGCAACAATCCCAGAAGGAACAGAAGCAGATAATACTGCAGCTGCCATGGAGAGGTAGGATTTTAATCCAGTTCAGATTTGAATATCAGAAATACCCAAACACCAGTGTTCTCAGCACTGCCTTTTTGTTTTCAGAACTAAAATATAGATGAGAGCTGACATTTCGAGAAGTTCAAGGGGTTTTCATTTTAGAGTTTGGACTCTAGTTTTTGGAGACGCCTTGGTTTTGTAACACCCCAAAATAACACTCTGGCTTAACTCTCCTCATGCAACATTTTCTATTTCTTTGCCTTACAAAGCCAGTCACAATATGTCCTGTTTTGCCTATAGGATTAATTACTGCATTATAGCTCCTTATATTAGACTAGGTTTTTAAGTTAGCCCTTAGAGAGATTGCATTTCTACTTTGTAATGATTTTACCATTGGAAAAGTTCATCTAGAAAGATGCCCGGAAAACAATGAAGTCACTAGAGGAATTCTTTTCTTGAAGTATCTATCACTCCACAGTAGAAGAATCAGAGGGGTACGTTAAGCTTGCTACATCCTCTGTCAATCTTTTTTTGATTATTACGTTATCAAGTTGCTTGCACTGTGAGAGATTAAAACAGTTAGGTAAGTGCAAAGCATAGAGTTACCGAGCACTTTGAATGTAAAAGACATCAAACTAGTTTTTGAAGTGCAGAACTACTGAGCTTTCACTTTGTCACACAAGCAGATGTTGCCGGAGGCAAGGAGGAAAGGAGGGAGACATTTTTTTTTTTCACTTGGCTGCTGAACCTTGCACTACCTGAAGAACCAGACACTGTGTGCTGCTACTGGTTAGATGCCTTTCAAACCTGTCTTCTGCCTAAGGGCCATCAGATGTGCAGCTGAGGTGAAGAGGCAGATTTTTCCATTGTGAATCTCCATAACTTGAGGACGTGCTGCTCGCTGCAGTAAGTAAATGGTTGGGCTGCTTTAGATCAGGGGAGAGCTTTATTAATTTAGGAGTCTGACAATATTATTCTTCCCTTTTGCTCCACTTTAAGGAGAGTTCTGCCCAGTACAGGAATGAGCTACTAATGAGCAGAGATGAAATATCTCATCTAGGGAGGAAGACTTCATCCTGGATACAGTTATTCAAAATCATGGTGCAGGTTAATTTAGCGTGAAAAAATCCAACCAAAACTATTTGCCATACATGTTACTTTTAATAACTGTGGCACCATAAGTATATTCTGGCTACCTTTTCATATTAGTGGGGATTGTCCACAGGGAAATCCTTAAGTCAGGTGACTTTCCTATCGCATTACCTGGATGTCCATTTATTCTGCAAAATCCAAGCAGCAACCAGTAAGTAACCCTCCAGGGCCAATGAACTGGCTAGGGAGCCTGGGTCTCTACGTAATTAGACTCATGCCTCTCACTGTTCAAGTAAAAAAGTGCTTCACGCTCTCATTTGTATCAATCTTTAAGTATACCTACAAGGAAATATTATACCACTTTTAACAGATGTGAAATTAATGTACAGGCTTGTGATATGGCCTGCCAGGGGGTTTCAATGAGCATCAGTAGAGCTGCACCCATCTCCCTCAAACATAATAAGCAGTACATTCCCCACAGATTTTCTTCTTCCTGCACAAGCATCATATTCTTCCACTAGTATATATGCAAATACCTCCATTGCTATTACATATATCACCTTATAATAGAGTGTCCAAAATACTACGCTGGAAAATTGGTTTTGTGTACCTTACAGAGTGATGAAGGTTTGAACTGGTGGACTATTGGGGGCACCAGTATTCATCCATGTAGCTGCCACAACCCCATATTAGCATAGATCCTGTGTGCCACTGAAGGAGCAGAGAGCAAGGTTGGCACACATGAAGAAAGGCGGGTTTTGGAGGGTGAACTAATGTAAATGCTGCAGTTATAAAAGTGAGAGAGTTCATTTAGAAAAGTTCATTTCAGAACAGACCCTACACAAGACTGTAACAATACAAAGAGGTACACCTTAGAGCAGAAACAATCTTGAACTTGAAGAAATGTGGACCATAATAGTATTTACTACTCAACAACTGTCCATAGTCTCTTTTTAAGCACACTTGGCTATGCCTGCTTCCAAAACTACTGTGCTATCTTGTTGAAATCTTTTGTTTACAAATAAATTAATATTAGACTTGGAATTGTACATAAAATTATTTTTCCCCCACATATGTTCATGGTTATGTCTTTTCCTGTTATGTGTAGTCAATAGTGACCCCATGGTCAATTATTAACAAATTCTCACAGAAAGCCCTGCGAGATAGGGAGAAACATGAAAATCCTAGGAAAAGAGGTATCTGACTTCCAAACAGAATGCCTGCCCAAGACCAAAACTCATTAGGGAGAAGTCCTCCAGGCAAACATCCTCTCATTATTTATTGTCATGGTTTACTGAAGATTCCTCAGTGTAATTCACAATTGGTTTTTAAATAAATCTCTCTGTATGGTAAATGTGATATGCCTGCATCTAAGCAGCAGGATTAGCTGAAAACTGAAGAGGACCAAAATTTCACATTTCAGGGACTCATAAACAGCTTAGAGCCTGACAATAATGCAACAACAAGAAACAAAAATATGACAACGTATGGCTGAAAACAAGGTAGCGGTGGCTGTACAACATAATAATGAAACAGTGAGACTGCAAAACAAAAGCAATTAGCAAACAAGTGTTGGTAATGAAGAATTATTTATGGTGAGGAACTTCTCTGCAGGAGAAGGATGGTGCTGTGTTTATGATTAACATTTAAGGCATGAAGACCTTGATTTAAGGCTTTGCTTCCCATCCTTCATCTTGGCTTCTAGAGAGTTGGTTGGGCCTAAGCTCTCAAATGTTTTGAGGCACTCTGATGTCCTGGAGACTTTGGTCTAGTCTCCTAGAGCTCAGCTGCTTATCTGGATATTGGGGATACTAAAGCCTTTCTTTCTTGTAGGGGATACTGTGAAGGAGAGGGTGCTAAAGACCAGGCATGATTTATCAAATGGTTTTGCTATGGATCTTTTCAAGGGGATGAAAGTCTGAGGGATTTTCCTTACAAATCGTATCACATCAAAGGGTTAACTAATGCATATGCCTAAGGTGAAAAGTGCATGACCATATTTCCATTGTTTATTGCACTAAACTGCTAAAGAAGTCCAGAATACCTCAGAAATTTCCATCGCTAATTAGAACAGGGTGAAGTTCTCTTCAAGGAGAAAATCCTCTGATGCGATCCATTTTTCTCCTGTACTTAAAAATTCTTGGGCTGATTCAGCATCTGGGCTGATGGGTTGGCCCCTGGAAGCTCTTACCTTCCTTGCACTTGAGGAGGCTGGAGGGGCAGCACAATGGAAAGTTTCTCTCCTCGCCAGAGGACACGCACACAGGCCAGTGCTTGCCAGGGCAACATTCCTGAATCCCTCGCTTGGCTCCGTGCGCTGCATCTACTACTACCCATAAAAGATTCATTCCCTTAAATTTAATATTTATCTCTTTGCATAACAAGGTTTCTTTACTAAGGTAATAGTACAGTCAAACAAATGTAAAACTGATGAGGATAAAGGGTAAAATAACTGAAAAGGACTTTTTTATTCAGTGTGGTGAAAGGGGATATTAATACTTACAGATTGCTTTTTTTAGTGTACCTATTATAGACTCATGCCCATTCTTTGCTGAATGCATACCTATGAGACTGTGTATGTGTGCAATAAAACCCTTAGTTTATTAAGCATTTTTTCTGTTCTGCTATGTCAGTCTAAATTCACTTTGAAGGCAGGAATGATGGAATTGTTCAATATATTGTGTGCAGAAGGTTATGACCTCTGCAATCAGCCCCTGAAACACCACTGTCTTTTTACTTCTGGGGCAGCTGAAATGAATTATAAGGTACCCTCATAAAACCATAACATTTTACTAAAGCTGAGGCCTCTGAATATGCAGCAGTTGAGCACTTTTATATTCTTTCTCATTTCCAAAATATTTACAATCTGTATAAGATTTAAAAAATTAAAATTTAACATCTACTATTTTAACTGAATATCTTGTTTCTAAGCAAGGTCTCAATCCTGCAACAGCTCAAATGGGTGAATGGTCTTATGCCTGTCAAAAAAAAAAAGTGCCACTTATTTCTGCATCCATTTATGTACATATTTTGCAAGAGACATCTTAAAGTTACCATTACGTTATCTAACAGGAAGACACAGGTACATCTGGACCATGCTGTGGAGAGACTGAGGCAGACTCCCAACCTGAAGGGGTGAAATGCTTTTGATTCGAGAGGGAGACAGAAGGAATACCCTCAATGGAAATCTGAGACAAAAGTAAACCCCCAAAAAACCTTCTGCTGAACATGAAGATCCTCTTTTGGGAGGAAGACTAACCCACTCAAATTGGAATACCTAATGTAAAGCCATCATTGTTCCGCTGCATTTCCACACTAATTAAACCTAGTTTCTTTATTCTTTATAAGGTATGCAACTAAAAATTACATCAACCACCACAAGAATGATCTTTTCCTTTTGTCAACTCTCTATGGCAGCAGCTGTGCCTCCTGTCTGTGCTGTTACTAGCAGGGTAGCTCCAAATAATCAATTATTTATTTTCTACACACAGTGAGGGCCTACACAGCATCAGGAAGGCCCATAAAGTGGTAACCAACAAACAGAAAGTCAAGTTGCTGAAGTTTGTCATCAGTGGCCCTTATTCTGTACAGAATTTAAACACCAATAGTTTAATAAAGCTGCTGTACATATTCAGTGCCCATGGCTGAACCCACCTCACCAGACCCCTGTGTTACCACCACAGGTCTAACTTGCGTATGGAACTTGAAAACATTCCCAGCAGGATGCTCTGAACAGATGTAACTTACATAATGTTTTTAAAAATAAAGCCTTATTTAATCATACCTCAAAGGTACAGGGCCTTGAGGAAGATATGTTAACATGGTGAAAGGCCTAAAAGCCCAAGCTTAACCTCTCCATGCTCAGGGAAGAGCGCGCTGTCACTGAGTTGGGAAAAGCCAGGCTGTCCCCCTCGCAAAATGTTCTCTTTGTTCTCTACATGAATCAGTTTGTATCTGCTGATAACCCACTTCTTTCCGAGGGTTTCAGGTTTAGGAATCCTTTTGATGCTAGACTCACTGCTGGGAACAGTAAACCACTAACTTTGATGGAGCTACAATTATTCCCTATAGTCAGCTATTCCATTTTTTCCTCTACAACTCTTATTTATGTCACAGTTTCATTTTGGGTAGGTTTCCCCCTTCAGCCTTTCTGATTTAAATTATACCAGTCATGAAAGTTACAAATCAGATAACTTGAGAGGCATGCAATATTTTAATATAAAATATACATAAAGTCCTCATTCTCTGTAACATATGAGACTAAAATTATATCAACAACCACAACGAACTTTTCCTATTGTCACCTCTCTCCAGCAGCAGCTCTGCCTCCTGCCTGTGCCGTTACTAGCAGGGCAGCAGGGGTGGCAGCCTCCGCCAGAGTCACGGGAGCAGAGAAACGGCCTGGCTCATGGCTGAGGGGTGTCTGGGTCTGAACACATGTTAGTGCCAATGCTTCTGAAGATTTCAGCCTGGCTGGAGCATTTAAGTGTTACATCAGGCAGCTCAGTCTAGTAATGGTAACCTAAGCTACAAGCAGCAGGGAGGTATTTGTGCTGTGCTTTGCTTAGAGGAGCGTTCAGAGCCTGTGACACTGTCTGACACTGACTGATTAAGATACAGGTACTGTGGTGCTGTCAGGAAAGAAGAAAGAGGACTCATAGTGCTATTGTTGCTCACGGACCTCCAGCAGAGCAGCAACCAGACACTAGTGCACAGCAGCATCGTGCTCTGCCATCTTTTCTGAGAATTAGTGCCTAGCCAACCCTAAAGCAATTACAAACACACCATTTTTTAACACAGCCTGTCCCTCCACATAGACTCCAAAGACTGTGTATCATATGTGATCAAATCCTTATGACTGGGGAGGGGACTGTGATAGGAAGAAATGAGGGAGATGTGAGAAGGACAAAAATATAAACTCTATAATAAGTCTTATCAGGAAACCCTTAGGAAGGCTGCTGCTGCAGCAAACAAGACCAGGACCTAACAAGGAGAGAAACAGAGCTACCTAGTTATGCTGCAGATATACACTAATTGTCATTTTCTCCATGGCTTTTACTTGCTATGTTTAAAAAGCACACATTCAAACTTCTCCCCTTAACCCAATTCTCTGGGTATCCCCCAAGCTCACACTACACTATAAGTGTGAACGGTGAAAAGAATTGCTTTGCCAGGCAGAGACAATTGCCAGACAGCCTAGGACTTGTGGCTAGAATTTTAGTTTTATTTAGTTTAGTTCTTAGGACTTTTGCCAGTACAAGATGCAGGGTTTCCCCATGTACTTTTTCATCTCATCTTTGCAAGTGATGAAATAATCATTTCCCTTCTCTTTGAGGGTGATGCTGAAGCCCTCAGAAAGAGTAACATATGTCTACCCAGGGTGTTCAGACTTGGGGAAGCTCTTCATCTCAGGCTTAACATTTTTGGCCTCCTGGAGTTCTCTCTCCTCCTTACAGCCTATGCAGCCAGGAAGGTAAGCAGGAAAAAAAGTCTCATCTGTCTTCTGAAATCTGAGATCTCTGCAGACCTGTGTGGTGCCAGAAATGTCCTTGTCCTCCATGAAGCAGAGGCCAGAGGAAACTGGAAGATTCTGCACTTCCTTCCACCAGGGAGGAGGCACTTGGGTTTCCAGGAGCCTCTATTCTTTATCACAACTGAGCTGTTTTCATCTTGGCTTTCTTAATAAATATTTAGTGGGCAATTCACATTTTCCCTCCTGCTCTATCTAACAGAGCTGATTATTGCTAGGGTCAGGTGGTTACATGAGCTAATTAATATTCACAGGCAGCAGCAGGAAATAAGTACAAACCCCATCTCCTCAGCTTTAATTACAATATCAGTGCTATCAAATTCCATGTGGATACACCTCCCACATCAGCTCCAAACAATTTCAGATGTGTATACTAACACGACCCACAACATCTTTAACTCATCATCTTCTCTCATTACAATATAATTACTCTAATGCATCTTTACCGTGCAATGCCCGCCAAAGCTAACCAACCATTGAGTATACCATGTAGTTATAGAATAGAGATGTTAATGTAAGCTTTCAGTTTACAGTGACTTGCACCATTTCTTCCAGTTTCATCATTCAACATTTGTGGGCAACCTGCCTCCTACCTGCTCCCCTTCCTTCTCTATATTTAGCTTATGAAAGATTTATGTTATTCTGGCACTGAGAAGCCTCAGGTGGCACTGAAATCCCAGTGGGAATATAGCATAAGAGTCAATAAAGTGGCAATAAATTGTCTCACCTTGGTTAGCTCTGTGGAAGAGGAATAGAGGAAGGGAAAAGCAACTGTAGTTTGCACATATGAGATATAGGTGATGATCTGGACCTTGTGAAGACATGGTAAAAGAGGTTAGGAGTTATTTGACAGAAAAGGCAGTATTGGCTAATTAAGCTAATGAATATCCCATGATTAAGTGCTGGTGGAGGTCAGACACAAAAGTCAGCTGGTTAGGGAGAATGGGGTAAGCTTCAAAGGGTCTTTGTGGCAGAGAGAGATGTTTGTATTTCACAGGAGGTAAAGGATGAGTCAGTGGAATAATTTGTCAAATGGCAAGACATGAAGATGATTTTAGACTCTCATTTCTACCACTGTAGACTGTGAGGAACAAAGTACAGTACACATTTTAAAGAGATAAAATGGGATGAATTTTCAAAATTATGTAAGGGTTTTCAAATGAGAACTAACTGCAGACATAACTCACATTTCACTATGCAATATATTCCTGTGTCTGTGCAGAGATTTAGAAAACACTCTCAGTATATCAATTTCATCACTCCTTTTTTTTTTTTTTTAAATGGCAATCATTTTAAACTGTATAATAGCATCTATATTTGATACATCTGGCTTTCCATGTGATTACTTAACAGTCACTATGATTAAGACATACATTATCAAGACTAGAAAAAAGAGTTAAACAGCAATGGCATTAAATTGTCACCTATCCAAGTTGTAATTGCTGTTTAACTGTAGCTCTGCAAGCAAACACAGAAAAACAAACAACAAAGAAACCTCTTTGATTGCAAGTGGCTAAGAGAGGAAAAACTAAGACAGATAATATAGAATGGTAGAAACACAGAATGGTTTGGGTTGGAAGGGACCTTAAAGATCATCTAGTTCCAGCCCTCCTGCCATGAGGGGGAAACTTCATGTATGAAGTTTTAGGGAATAAGCATTCCTTCCTTGAAATGCAAATTGAATCTGTGACATGTAAAGCATAGGAAAGTGCAGCTGTTTCTTGGAGCAGTTCTTCATCTCTGGGAAGCTGTCTTTTGAATGGAAATTAAGAGCTGCCAGGCTGATTTGTATCTCCATGTATCACCTGCCAGATTTATACTGTACGTATTTGCTGATGTTCTGTAATATCCCAGTTAACTCTGTTGTTTGCATATTAACAGTTTTTTGTCCCAGATGCTTATACAAGGATCCTAAGTATTTTGTGAAAGATATAACCATCACTTTCAACAGTATAAACTATTATTTTCCCAAACATCTCCCTCTGTTCTTGGAGAAGACTAAACAAATCCATGAAGAACTACTTCAGAATGAGTTTTTTCAGCATCATTGGCTGACTGGGACATGGCAGAAGCAGTTCCTGAGCCAAAGTACTTCCACAATAGTCACTTTGCATCTAAACCCCATGAGTTTATCTTTGGGGATAGCTCCCAGACTAATCTCAGACATGGAAAGATAGGGATAAGGCAGTTTCAAGTTAGCTAGAAGCTAGCATATAATTCTGTTTGATTGCAGGATTTGGCTCTCTACTAGGGGTACACGTACAAGAAATAGAGGCAATACGTATAGTTCACACATGCAGTATGTATAGTTCACACATGGGATTAGGCAGAGATTTTGAGAATGGGCAGGGTTTGTGGTTTCACAGGGCATCATCTCTAATTATAAGGAAGGCTCTCTGGTTTTGGAAAGTTCAGGATGTTCCAGAATGGAAAAGGAAAATATTGTTCTAGTTTAACATCACACTGGCGCTGTCAGATGATTCATAGGCTCTGGAGAACACAGACATTACCAGCTCAGCACATCTCTATGCCAATCGCCATTTGTCATATATGAGTACTTCCCACAGTCCTAAAAAGGGTTTTGTTTTGTGTATTATTTGCAGGAAATGTAACAAACTCTATACTGAACGGCAAAATAAAAACAGCACTTGATTGTTTTATTGAATATTTGCCTATTTACTTGGGAAAACTTCACTTTAGGATTTTTTTAGTATTGTCTAATAAAAGGACCCCCACAGCTATCGTCTTTGTGGAGAGAAGCTGTCAACATCCAGTATAATTTTCTGCATATTGAGTGAAGTACTTGAAAGTCCCAGTTCCATTTTAATATGTGAGATGCTCTCCCATTTGTATGCAGCTGAAGAGAGTAGTTTTATCCTCATTTAAAAAAGGCATATGATGGATTTCTTTCTTTAAACAAATACCATCTCTAACTTTTCTTTTTTCTCTCTTTCCCCCAGCATACACCTTTCCTTTCTTGTTAGGCATCGGTGTGCTCAAATCACTGCATAGTGTTGACATCTCACTCGTTATACGAAAAACGATGCCAGCACCATTTTTTTTTGTTTTGATGTCCCTGTGCATGATCTGTTGGAATAATTCCCAGATTAACTGTTTATTAATATAATTTTTGCAAAACAGTTGGTGGGGAAATTTCATCGCACTGCCTTGAATAAAGCCTTCAGTATCCTTTTCTGAATTTTCTGATTCTGGGAATTGACAACGTCTAATCCCAGCCAAAGCTTTCTCCAGTCCCAGTCCTGCACTTTGCCACATAGGACTAGTCCTACTACAGCCAGAAGGCTAATGTTGGGTATTCAATACTCAGTACTCTTTCCTAGGTGAGTACCAAATTAATTTGCATTCTCAGGTACTGCAGAGCAAGGTGTGCCCTGGTACAAGGATCCTAGGCAAATCTTCCTACACCCACAGACACTATATATCTCTTGGTTTCTCATAAAATTTGCTCACAACTGATTGCTGGTGAATTATTACAGTTCTTGAATATTTATTAAATGTGTGTTTTGAGAGCTGTAATTATTCTTATTTACCACACCTCATGCAAACTTCATCCTAATTATATGCATATCAGAGATTGTTAATCTGAAGTGGTGTTAGTTTTCTTCCATGTTGGCACAGGACAGAAGACCACTCAATGCAAATACAGTGACATTTCATAGCACCAGTCAGTTGTGCTCAGTCCTTCCACAGCTATTAACTCTGATGCAATGAAACGTTGTTATGGGTAACAGGGAGCATCTTTAACATCCACAGCTATTTTTAATGTTTCTGTCAAGAGGAAGGACTATAGCTGTGAAGGCACAGAAAGATTTTGTGTAACAGAGTCACAAAGCTTTGAACTCTGCACATACCACGACTGAACATACTGTACATATGCTTCAACACATCTTGTCACTATAAAAGTCATGGTTATAAAACAGGATAGCTGAAGGTTATAGAACATTTAATGGCTGTAGTGTAAACAATATACTACCAAGAATTAAGTGCCAAACATTATCAGCCTCCCACTCTGGATATGCCACATCTCACTGGCTGAGAATGACTAGCCCAAACAACCTCAGATGGCAAATCACCAAGCAGACAAATTTGGAGTGATGCTAGCAATTCAGCGTGAAGCGCTTGGTCCAAGGAGAGAGCAAGTAATTCCCCAGACAGTGCTTGCAGATGCTTTCACTCAAATTCAAGATCTCTACTCCACTTTTCTGTTTTGAATGATAAAAAAGAGGATTATCAAAATTTCCAATGGAATTAACATGCCAAAATTTTTACATCAGAAAATTAGATAGTTTTGGTGCTGATTATTTTGTCTGAAACAAATGGGGCCAACTGTACAAATCTTGCATGAACCTAGGAAAAATCCCATTATGAAAGCAGCATCAGGGCTCCTGGGGCTGTTTGTTTCTCACCTATCAATAGAGTAGGAAGCTCAGAAATATGGACATACACACTTTAACCAGCATTCTTGGTATTTACAGGGCCCAGAGCTGTGAGTGCAAGAGAATGACCCACTACTGGGCAAGCTTTCCTAAGGCTTTCAGACTTTCACCCCCACAGGCCAGGGGTTGGGGCAGTAGTTAAGGTATCTGAATTCTTTGATGTAAAGAGAGGAGTCGAAGTTGCAGGAGTCCCCAGTTGGGTCAGAGACCTCAGATATTCAGGGTTTCCAGCTCTGCCAGGGACACCTGGAAGATATGTGAGCACCAGGTTCAGCTCCTACTTGAGCTGCAGGAAGCCTGCTAGGTGCCCTGGAGTCAGAGGAAGGCCACACAGAAGGTCTGCTGCAGAGCCATGAATACTGGAGACCTGCCTGCATTTTGGGGGGGGGCGGGGGGGGAGAGGAGAAAAGGGAGGATGAAAAAAAAAATTAAATAAGAAAACCCAAAGAGCTAGAGAATTTCCTGAGAAATATTTTTGTTTTCAGTAACTCAGCATTTCTTACTGAAGCATTGCTTACTGGAAAATTTCTGCCTATTTCCATCTGGGAGGACATTATTGAGATGGACATGACACATTTTGGATGACATGAGGGAATTTGGTCTTGCCAAATTCCATCCCGGCAGATAATTTCCTACTTATTTAATCGACCTCACAACATTAACAGAATACATTTTTTTTAGCTCACATTCTGTCTTGCAGCTCTTGTACTGTTAAATATTTTCTGTATTTCGTCTCCTGTGTGGCTGCATTTCCCTGAGTTTGGTGCTACATTACACAATATGGTATCTGTATATACGTGAAAGAGAGCTCTGGGGTCTGTAAAATTATTTCGGTTACTGTAAGATCATCAGTGCTACATGAAGGACTATTTTTAGTACCTGAGAAGTTTTTGCATAGCAAGGTGTAATTCCACAAATAATGTGACTAGTCCGTATGTCAAATTATTTTATGCCATTACAGTGCATGACTGCATTACAGAGTAGCTGTTGTATTTTTCTGTCTCCTCAGGAACATTTATTACTACAATGAGGATACTGCATTGACTCCAACTAAGACCTGGGCCCCTGTTGTGCTAGGCACTATAGCAACAGACCTTGTTCCTAAAGACTTTTCTGTCTAAACAGACAAGACATTGCCAGAGATTTATCTTTTATTCTTCAGTTTATAACAGTCACAAAACAACTTGGATGAAGAATAAGAATTATAGTTAATAGGCTGTGATCTACCAGCTGAGGGATGAACCCATATATAGGTGGGAAACCCCAAACCAGTAAAAAAATCACGGGTGCAATCCTGAACTAACTGAAGTAACCTGAAAACTACTACTGACTCTAATGGGAGTCAGAATTTCCCCTCTCTGTTCCCATTTCCAAATTCGCTTGGTACTAGAAGTAGAATTGTAGTATTTACATATTGTTTCTATCAGAGTAATATACCCAAAGAGCACACTGTGCTATTGCTGCTAGATGGCTTCTGGTACTCACTCAACACTTGCTCACTGGTATTTCTATGTGATATTGCATGGTGCCATGTAACCACAGCCGCAGCTTTGTTGCAGCTGTGAGTTTTTTCTATAGAACTGTCTAGGAACAAGTTACAGGTAGTGGGGTCTACGAACTGCCTGGATTCACCAGTTTGTCACAAAGCTACCAACCTACTACTGATGGTAAGCTGAAGGATTAATTATGGTCTGCAATACTTCATGGCCTCCAGTGCAGAGGCTATTTAGAGGACAGTTAATTCCCTTAACATACTGTATTTCTTGCCACAAATCTTTTCTCTAAGGGATAGAGACTAAAAATACTCCTGAGGTAGAGCTCATAAACAGATGTATCCCCTGTTCTGATCTTGCTGATCTTACTATGTTCTATGTTATTATTTACTTAAATTGCATAGCTCCTCAGCCTTAACAGGAGACTCAGGTAACTTATTTATCTTTTGTTACTGATGCAGTGCACATTAAAGCAGAGATAATCACGACTTCAGAGATACAAGTCTGTTTTCTGAACATTCTGACTATGAATGTAATATAACAGAGGTTTGAGTGACGCTCATTTTGGACCCCTGAGTTTATCATAAGATTAACAGTCTTTATTATTTTGCAGAACAAGCAGTAGCACCTCACCAAGAGTATAATCACCTCAGTCAAAAAACAAATAAGCTTTTACTTAATGCGCTAAAAATATAGTCGAGAAAACTTCGATCTCAAGCCGTGTGATAAAATAGACTGTGTTGACTGAGCAGATCAGCAGCTGCTGCTGTTCAGGCTCCTTCACCCTAACAATGCTTGCCTTTCTCTCTCCCCACCAAATTTAGAGATGATGTCAGTGTAGCCAACCCCAGGAGTTCAAAAATCAGAAGACAAACCAAAATAGAATCACAGGATTGATATCAAAGCCATGGAAGTTATTGAAACCAAAGTGTATGATTTGGGGGGTCAGCCTTTAGATTTTTTAATTCATAGGAGACAGCCTTCTGCCTTCCAGTTGTCTGCTCAGTTCTCCTGGCTGTCTGATATGCCCTATTTCAGAGTGAGAAGCAACACAGGACAATGGGAAGCACAAAGGATTGGGAATCTATTTAAAGTTTATATAAAGCTCAATTCTCCACCATATGTAAAGCCTTAATCCTGCAAATACCTTATCTGAATCCTCAACTTGATTCATACAGGCAGCACCATGGAAGCCAGTGGGGGTCCTCTTGTACTTGAAGTTTGCCACTTATATAACTTACTATCATGCATCAGATATGGTAGCCTGTGTCACAATATTAAGAATTCGCTAAGAATGAAGAGGTCTGTTGCTCGCTTTTCTCTGTGATCTTGGGCAAGTCCTGAATCATTCTATATCCCAGCTTCCTGCTCTTCAAAAAAGGGGGTAAAATTTGTCTCTACAAGGTACTTGGAAGCTTCCAGACAAAAGGTAATAGAATTCAGATAATTAATATATTGTCTTCTTCTGATCTAAATTGATTACTAGTTAACACAGCTGGAAAGAATGCTTACAAATCAGTGAAAAGTATTTCATAATGAGATTTTCTAATAAAACCAAACTCACAGCACTGGACTTAATCCACTATGGCTCAAGTCTGACTCAGCAGTCAAGAGAAACAGAGGACTTATTCTTCTCAGTGCTGAGAAGATCATAGTTCTCATATCACAAACTACACCCTTTGCACTTCAGCAGGACAAGCAGGACCATTTTCTGAAAGCAGCAGTTCCTGGGAGCTAGAATTTCCCATATAGGAGTTTATAAAGATCTAAACAGTTCTTTACCTTTTTCCTACACAAAATGTTCATATTCCTCTGAATTTAAATTTAATTGATCCTAATTTAAATTTATTCTGAATGTAAAGTCCAATTTTTTGAGGCAGCAGTAATATGTTAAGATGAAACAGCTTGTTAGAAAAGTACTCACTTAAAATAATGGAAGGCTTTCATCTTTTATTAAACATTTGAAATTACTAAAAGATACTACCTCAGAGTGGCTTAGTTTAAAGAGGCAAACTGATACATTTTGTTAATTAGACCATTAAAAAACTCATTTAGGTGTAAATAAGTCTAGGTCATTAAATCTTAATGTACAGCGTCAAAGTGAAACTTCAGTCTTCACACTTTCTAGTAATGTTAATTCATGACCCTAAAAATTAATTAAAAATAGAATTAGTATCAAAGAACTTACTTCCCCCCTCCTGTTTTTAAAGAAGAAAGATGTATTAGTAGTTATAAAAAGTGTTATTTCTGCTCACTCCTCCATTTACACATTCTGCCTAGAAGACCTTGTTTAAACTTGGATGTACATCATCTGTATTTTGGTATCAGTGATCTGTGTGAATATTTTTAAAGCACAGCAAAAGGTAGCCAGCAGTCATGACCAGTGATGTTGTCACTAATTTTCATGGTAACAAGAACAGGCTACTTCAGTGAAATTACATATTGTGAATTAATGGCATAATAATGAGTCAAAAATATTATTGGGCCCAGCCGAAAAGGCAAGGCTAAAAGATTGTCTCCTGTTAAGGTTTTTAATGACTACTATCATAAAGTCATATTCTCAATTGCTCATAGCTTTACAAAACAGGAAGTATTTAGATTGAAAGTTTCTAGGAAGTTTCCAAGATTCTCAGGCTGGTTTTAGAAAATTTCAGGAAAAAAATTTAGAAAAATTTCAGCGATGTTCAGGAACAGGGAACAAGCTATCCCGTTTGATTACAGAGGGATAAAAAGGTATCTAGGGATATATAAACTGGGAGAAGTCAATGTAAAGAGACTGAAGACAGAATTGAGAGAAATGGGAAATGGGCAGTAGAGTGCAGGACAGACAGAGGCTGTGGTCAAAAATATGTATCCTGGATAACTGAAAAGAATGAGACTGGACTGAGGACGGAGAAGGGCAAGGGAGGTAACAGTAGGACTAAAAAAGACTTTAGACAATGGGAGAGAGGGACTCAAGTGTAGCAGTGTGGGTGAAATGGCCTGTGCTCACTCCAGTCTTAAGAATAAATTCCAAGGACACCAGAATCCCAACACTAGTGTAAAAGCAAGCAGTAATTATCATGTATTTCCATACACATAGGTCACAGATCAAAGATAAAATTATCCACAGTATAATAACTAGTAAGGATTCTTGCTTTTCCTTTGTATACCCTTTAATGAAAAATTAACAAAAAAGTCCTTTCTTTTCCAGGTGCCTAAAATCAAGATGTAGAAAAGTCAGTTCTATGCAGTTCTAACTAGTCTTGCAATGCTGACACAATATATGGGAAAAAAAAGAAAGTTAAAACAGTGAAAATCATGTGAAGACTCTAAGGAGAAGAGATGGTTTTAAGGTGGTAGCAGTAATATGAGGTGAACTGTAATGGGTAACTCAGTGACAGAATGAAGGAAGAATTATACTCACTCAGCAGAGATGCTGCCCAACATTTGCAGGGATATTCTTTGAGTCCAATACAAGACTACATTTGTTTCCTGACTTAGTGACTGGTTGACATATGGACACATAAAAATAAAGGATTTTAAAAATAGAAAAATACTTGAATTGTTTTCAGTCTTCCTAATTCACTTAAGCATGCTGCACTAACAAACAATACCTTTTCCTAATATTCAGACTGAACACTTGCTTTGTAGATAAGAATCTTCTCACAAGACAATGACTGACAAAATCTTTTCACTGAAGGGCTATATTAAATATGGTTGTTCCTGTACAGATATAACGTATGTAAATTGTTCATGATTATATATGAAGCCATATTACAGTTATATAGGAGAAGTAATTGCTCCCATTGTACACATTCTTTGGAATTGTGTGACACATGCACAATCAAGTCTGACACAAGAAAATTCATCAAAGAATATTTAAATATACCTTAGGGAGCCACTAACTTTTCTGATGGTTTTACAGAAGGAAAACTAATTGCTCTGCGCAATACAATTGTTTTAGAAGGGCTTATTTCCATCAGTGCTTTTACTTTTTTCTTTGGTAAACATTTTTAAAAGTCTACTTAAAGAAACTGATAATAATAACCAGAAGTGATCGAATGGTTTGACTACATTCAAGTTTCTTCTCTTTTAGCTATGCTTACTTGTTCCTACTGATTTTTTGCTATATCAGCAACGCATGGAAATTCTTGTCATATCGTCCTATCAGGGTTGCATCAGAGTAGATAATAATGGACAATTATTCTCACAAAGAGCTTACATGATTTTCTAAGACTTATAATTGAAATCCAACTAATTATATAAAATAATAGACTGAAATCACTAATCATTCTTCTGGCAAACATAGTCAAGTTTGTTATACTAAACACGTGGTTTTACTAAGACTATGAGGTTTTCATAGTCATTCACCATCTGAATGCATCCATTTAATTTGAGGAAATTCTGTAAACTTTCTAGGCTATTGCTGTCTTGGAGATTCTCTTAGTTTTTAGAAATGTGTAGAAAGAACCAAATAAATACTTCTTTCTGTTATGATTTATCCTATCCAATTTACTGGTGGGGCTATCTGACAGGCTGCGGTCAGTAGTCTGATGTGGTCAAATTTGACACTGCTTGATACTTTCTTAGGCGACTCTTTGACAGATTGTACTAGATGTACAAAAGTCCATGTGGAGTGTGCTGGATTATATGATCTTGCTTTACAGTTTACCCAGAAGAATATTTTGCTAAGGTGATTTACTTCTTTGTTAAATCTGAAATAAGTGATGATACTACTGATCTGTTTACACACTAAGTTGAAGTTTCTTATTTAGAACACTGTGGAGCACTTGGAATTCTTTGTTCCCCTTGGACAGGTGAAGATTGATTGCAGTGGTCTTCCAATCAGACTATAAATCCAGATAGTTGAGATTGACAACATTTCATTGGTATGAGCAAGAGAAGAGTCAGATTATTCTTTGCCAAGCTATATGACTATGGTGCACCATTCTAATATTTCTAACTCTTACCACTTCACTATTGATATTGTGACAGGATTTGTAATACCATTAGGCTGTGATGCCAAGAGCAATTCTTTTAAAGAGTGTGACACTGAATATAGGCTCTGGCAAATGATGCCTTCAGTTAGAAACTATTAATGTGACAGAACTCTTCCAGAACATTTTACAGAGAATATGTCTTGACCAAAAAGTGACAAAAGAGAAAATAGTGCTTGAACCTGTGCAACATAGCATCGAGACAGAAAAATCTCAACTGAAAATGCCTTTTTGTGCAAGAATTGATCTCACTGTCATTTATAGTAATGGAACCATTGAAATCAGTGGGAACTGCAGACATATAAATCAGGTGTCATATTAATAAAAAAGTTGTAAGATATTATTATTGGGTCACTTAGCTCTGCTCCACAGTTTTATTTTAGCTCTATCATTTATCAGCTTTGCTTGTCCAAACTAACTCTTAAAATAGAAATATCTTCTGCAGTTTGGCAACAATGGGCATTCTGGATTGGGTATTCACAGAGCAAGTAATAGAGAATTTGTCATGATGGGTCTGTCTACTGTTCTACAGCTCCTCTCATACTTTATGTCTCTGTATACCCATAAAGCATCTAACTGACTATGAAATGACAGTAAGAAAAAGAAAGAAGTGTTCCCTTTTCATCATATTTCTCTGACACGTGAGATTTGATCATCTGTATTATCACAGCTACAAATAGTATTAGTAAACAAATTACCCAGCCCCATTACATACAGACACATTATCTGTCTTTTTGCCATTGAAAAATGCATAAAAACATTTCTGCATAAAGCATTTTATTGTATTTGTTCTAAATACATTGGCTCTTAATTTCATGATGTGTTTTTTTCACTGAGCTCTGCAATGCAGAAAATGTCCCCATCACTATTCTGAATACTGTGTTGTGTTCCCACTACTTACTACTCTTCCTAAAACAAACCACTCTAGGATGAGAGTCTCAGTAGTATGAACTGGTAAATGATCCAAAGGAGCATCAATTTATACCTTCTGAATCTTTATAGTCTTTGAAGTGCTTTATATGTAAATCTTACTGTACATCTCACTAGCTTTGTTGCCTTTTTATGAGCTTTCACAGATAGTGTATATTTCAGTTGTCTTGATCAAAATTTGGAAGAAGTCATAGAAGAAAGACACAGAGCTCTTAAAAGGATCACTGTCATATCATCATGATGTCATGAAAGAAGAACTAAAATAAATGAGAACTTCAAGACTTCTAGTTATTAACACTGATCTCACCAGAAANTTTTTTTTTTTGTTCCCCCCCCCCCCCCCCCCCCATGAATACCCCACAAAGACACAGTGTTATTTTTATGGGGTTTTGTTCCTCTGGAAATATTTTTATCTGGTAATAATTTATGATGTCTAAAAATACATCTACAATTGTGATCCAGTTTCTATTGTAATGTTGCAAATTGATGGAATTAACATTAATACTGATGAAATTCATAACATTTTATGTGATTATTGCTTCACTAATCACTATGTATTCCAATGCTATCTGTATGTTAGATCATTAATATGGTATATGTATAAACATTAAGCTTAATGGAGTTAAATGATGATATGAAAAGACAGGATGGCTAATTAATGATCAAGCAAACAATTAGTACTCTTTCTTACTAATTCACAAGCTGTTCTATGAGGAACTGCAGCCTTGCAGAGCAAAATTCAGTGCATCTCTTAATTATAAATAAGCTAGGGACTTGTAAAAGCACAGACTACCTTTTAACCTCTTGTTACTATAGACCGTTTCTAAGCTTCTCAGCAAGATTTTTCCTGGTCAAAAGAAAAGGTAATTTAAAGGAAAAGCTTTTCTACTACATTTATTGGTCATCTTTAAGTGAATATTTGACTGATAGGACCTAGTTTTACATTTAAGAGACACTTAATGAAAAAGTACATCAGTCTTAAATGGTCCTTAATTGGTTCGTGTGATATGTCTGTGCTGGTACTTAGGACAGGATTGAATTTCACACTAAAGGCTTATTTCTACTAACCCGTAACTCATGCTGAGTATCCCTCTCTCTCCCTTGTGCATAGTCTCATTGATTTTGCCCAGAGTAATTGTCTTGCTCTGTTCTACAATTCTAAATCTTTTTTCTCTGCAGCTTTTATAAAAGAATAAAATCATTTTTTCTAGATCATTTAAACCCTTGGATTGAGTAAATTAATTCTAACTTTACAACAAGCTATAAAAAGCATCTATATGAATTAAAAACATTACATTCACTGTTTTCATCTTGCGTATAGACTTTAAAATACCACCTTGTGTCCTCTCAAATGCAACTCCCAATATTTCCCAGAAATGTAAAATCAGCCTGTGATCTCCATAAATCCTTTAATTAGTGTCACTGTCTGTGGATCAAATATCAACCCATTTTATTTGCACTGCAGTTGTCTTATGACACAAAATTAATGTTTCTTGATTTTTTAAGTATGGGTTCTCTAGATTTTTCCAGTTACTACTGCCTGTAATTGACTACCTACAGCTTTAATATTGGATATGAACATTTTCAGTGAGAGTATTGTCCTATAAAACCTAAAGTCAAAGCATATTTTTCAAGATATTTCAACAAATACTCACTTGGGGCAAAACTCCACAGCTTTTTGGACTGCCTGACCTGGTCTTTGATATCTCACAGGTTAGTAGAGCTTCTCTTTTGAATATAACAACTAGCTTTTATATATTTTTTTAATTATTTTTATGTTGTTTGGTCCTTGTTACTCCTCGAGGAGCATAGGGCTGCAACAACAGTATGCCACCCAACCCGGTGGGATAGTGTTGTTGCAATTTCTGTAACAGATTTTGTTTTTCACATGTTTGGGTTGTTAGCCCAAAACAAAACCCCCAACCTGGAGGGCCAGGGTGCAACATTTTAGTCTGGCCCGACAAGGCACACAAGCCACCACACCACGACAAGGTAAGTTTCACCAACTAGTGGTGGAATTATTTTTATAGTGATAAAGTATTTCAGTTGATAAATTATAATTTATAATTCCAAGAGCAAGAACATTTTGTAGAGCTTCAGTACCTTCAAGACACAGAGTGAGTCTTTACAGGCAGAGATAAGCAAGACAGTACGCGGAAAAATAATATTTAGAGCAATTTTAAAAATAATTGAAGATCTTATAGACATATATGTGATAGTGGACACTTGATCTGAAGGAAGATGTTATAATACTGTAATTGCTATAGTTGCAGGCCAGGCATTTTCCATGTTTTTGACAGTATCAAACGAAGCCTGGACATTACTTCTTACAGCTTGACCTAATGTGCCACCGTAGATGTTTGACATTAGCAAACAAATGGCCACATAATAGGCATGGCAGAAGGAAGCAAAGTCACCCCATCCTGATCAGAAGTCAGGGAGGCTGCAGTGCAGAGACTGCATGTCAGTGAAGGACACTTCAAAAGGGAGAAAGAAAACACAATGAAAACAAGGAAAAGAAAGCTCACTATGAGACAAAAAACCAGAAACCTCTACTGAAACATCAAGGAGTGACCTGTTCTTCCAAACATACTTGACATATATTCTCTGTAATCTTACTGAGATAGGTGAGAAATTTATATTTTAAACCCTGTATGGCTGTGAAATCAGAATGTTTGAAATGGTTCAGTCCTGTTACAATGAGGAAGACAGTATTTAAAACAGTCACTGTCACAAAATGATGAATGTATTGAAAGAGAGTTCCACAGCAAAAGTTACTTTGCAAGGTGTCATTAACTACCATCCCTCTTTTCTTAAATCTAGACAATATCCATTATAACCAAAATGTTGAGTGGTCCGTCCATTCAACAATTGTCTTGCAAATTGCCTTTAATAATGAATACCAAGAACCAAATTAATTAAATTGAAAACATTTGTATAGTTTTGGTATTTTACATATGACTAGAATTTAAATATCCTGATGATCCATCATTCAGTGCTTTTCATTAACTGAAAATGGCTCAATACCTTTTGTTACCTAAAAAAGTCTAACATTTTTTAGAGCTTTTGGAAGACAGTGCTGGTAAACATAACAACAGATATAACACTGAGGTGTGCTATGTTCTATAATGAACTTACACATCTTCATCATCTATTGGATTTCATTAATGGGTGTGATATTGAATAATCCAGGCAAGTCATCCCTCTCTAATCCTGAAAATCTTTAATAGTATTTCTCTAGGCTGTAGGCACTCCAGTTTTCCAGTCAGGAGACTATCTTCTTCCATGAAGATATATTAGGCATAATATAGTAGGTATATACTCAGAATACCTGGAAAGAGCTTGCTTTTCCAATGCCCTTTGGTCATGAATCAACTGGCATCCAAAATACTAGCCATTCTTAAAATCTTGTTCATAGTTTTAATCATTTATGGATTATTATTGACTCTTTCAAACTACCTCTCATATATTAAGAGGCACAAATGTATTCATGTATGTTTTTAAAAATTTCACATATATTTCCCAGGGACTCTTTCTGCAGCTGTTCTTGCTGAAGAAGGTTAATTTGGTAAACCAAAAATAGCAAAAATTAAATTTTGTTCCACAGTATGTCACAAAAAGAAAATAATGTAAATGTAGGAAAACCAAACATGAGAAATAGGATATAGAACTGTCACCATGTTGGAGACTGCTACCTGACTGCATCTGTAAATATATAAATAAATATGAATGACTGGAGCAAAAACAAGAATTATGTTATGTACTATTGATTTTCAAGTCAATGATGACAACAATGATAACTATGATTTGAAATGCTTTTCATTATTTGAGTAAAGTTTAAACAACTATTCTATGGTCATTCTTCTACTACTTCACTAACTGATTTGGAAAAATTTCATTTCAATATTAATCTTGTCACTTGATATATACCATAAAGAGGAAGAAAAGAAACAGTTGAGGAAATATAAATGCCTCATTTTGGAGAATTATAACTAGCTCTTCCAGCAGAACGTGTTATGATTTAGTAGTAATGATCACTTTGAACCATTACTCTGTGTGCTCATCTGCCAACAGAGATTTAAGCCACTTTCATGTCATGCAATGGTAAATTATTCTGGCATTCTATTAGTGCTTTATTTTCCACATAACTCTACTATATTCTAGGAAAAAATAGTTCTTCTTAATCTGAATTACAATTTTAAATAATCTTGTATGGTTTACTTGATAGAATATGATAATCTATTATGTTAAAAACTACTGAGAATTTTTAGCAGTTAATCATTAACCCAATAGATTTAAATGCCTCAGAGCTGTTAGTGTCTACTAGCCAATGCAGATGGTCTGCATTGACTGTAAACTAAACCTCTCTTTGAATCTGCTTAAAACCTGTTATGAAAGCAGACTGAAATTCCTTTCCTGGGGAATTCCAAGTTGATATTTTACCTTTAATTCATTCCACTGTGCAAAAAATGAAATCTGAATACTCCCATAAGAGACTTAAATAGAGTGATATGACAGGAGATAGCTGAGGAAGTAACTAACTGTGGAAATTTTCACCTAGTTTAAACTCATTCTGTGTTAAAAGCAACTGAAATTGGTTGAAGTGTTAAAGATATTAAAAGAAATGATTGTAAGATTGTAAAAAGCACACTCATAACCTGTATATGTATTAGTAGCTTTGATAGGAAGGCTTCATTCAAACCTCCCAAGCCACAACTCATGGCGATTGCCCCTTTTTATGTCATCTATTGAGAAGAGATTGACTCCATCATCTTTGCAATTCCTCTTAAAGTAGCTGTAGGCTGCTATTAGCACCTTTGCCAGCTTAAGCAAGTGCATTCCCCTCAACCTCAGGGCTGTTGCTCTAGGTCCCTAATGATCTTGACAACCCTCTAATGGATCCACCACAGTTTGTCAACTTCCCTCTTGACCTAGAGGGCCTGAAACTAGATGCAGTGTTTGAGGCATAGCCTCACCAGAAATGAACACACATATATAATGTAGCCCAGTTTGTTATTTGTCTTATTCATGATAAAAGGACACTGGCAGCCATGTTCAGTCTTGCATCCCCGGTAACTCCAAGTCTTTTCCAACAGGGCTGTCTGTTATTTAGCTAATGGGTTCCTGGTCTGTACCAAAGCACATGGTTTTTCTATTCCAGTACAAAACTTTGCACTTCACTTTGTTCATCTTTACCAGGTTTATGTTGGCCAAATTCTGAAGTTTTTCCAGGTGTCTCTGCACTGAAGCTGTATCTTTTATCATGCCCCACCCCAATTTAGAAATACCTGTAATTTGGCCAACTGCATAGTCACTTGTATCATCCAGATCACTGACTAAGACATTTAACACAAACAATCTCAGTGTGTACCTCTGGGTACTCTGACATCAAAGCACTGTTTGGCCCTTTGAGCCTGGTGGTCAGCCAATTTTCAGCCTATAACACTCCAGTCATCATTCCAAAATTCCTTAGTTTGCAAATGAGAATGCTGTGGAAGACAGTGTGAAAAGCCTTTCTGGAATCAAGTTTTATTATATTCACTTCCCTTCTCCACCTTTGCCTTTTTTGATGAGCAGTTTCAGGCTGCTCCAATGTGATTTATCCTTATCAAGTCCATGTTGACTGTTCTCAATTATCTTCTTGTAATTCATAGTTTTTGAGAAAGAAAACATCACCTCAAAATAGCCACTTCCTCTTTGTTCAGGCACATCCTTATGGTCTTTGGGTCCAGAGTCTAATCGTTGCTCCAAATGCTCTTAGGTAAATGCTCTAATTATCAGATTGCTGACTGTTCTGGTCTCTTCACTTGGCTTAGCAAAAATTTTATTCTTTTGGGAAAAGTGCCCTGATGTAACTTTCATTACTTCTTATACACTTCCATTTGACTAGTCTTTTTCCTGATGAAAAAACACTTCTAAAAAAAGGACTCTCTTAATGATGAATGTGATATTGTTATCATATTCTATCATACTTGTTCAATATTAACAGCATTTGGAAGTGCAAGTGAACAAAGGTAATAATACAAGAGGAGAAAGGGCTTTCTAAATCTTTTAAAGGAACAGTGCTGTCTGTATTCAGTAAAAATCAGTATCAACATCTCCTCTCGTATGTAAATTTATACCTCCTAATATGCATATACAAATTCTCCTATGGAGTGTACAACATATTCCCATATACACACATAGAATTTCTGATCCCAAATTTGCTCAGAGTTACAGGCTATACCACCCAGATCCATCAAGAGTGGGGCAATTCCAGGCATGCAAAGATGTACAGAAGAGGAGCCTGGGGAATAATACTGTGGGGAAAAAAAGTGTAGATGCCTCCTGGGTTAGGCAGCAGGCAAGCAAGCATTTTCAGCATTGTAATTTTGGAGATAGGTACCTCAGATCCACCTGCTTCCTGAAGCTTGCCAGACCACTGCAGTTATTTTGCACAATTCTGTCACTTCAGCAAGCCAGCATGCAAATCCTCCCTGTTGCACCTTATGTGGACACACCTGCCCAGCTCAATGTCAAGCACAAAACTGAACAATGGGAGTTTCCTGCAGTTAAAAATAAAAAAGGAGTTAGTCCTGATTTGTCTGCCTTTAGAATACCTTCCAAGATCTTTGTTGTGGCTATCTCAAATTCTAGCAGATTTTTGTTTCTTAAGAAAATGATTTTATAAAAGATACAGCAGGAAAACAGAAAGGATCTACATTACTCCTTTACCTAATCCATTTTAGTTACCAGTAAACATTCCTTAATATTAAAATGTCTATTTTCTATTCTTTTTCCAGTCTTCCATCTTTTGCAAAAAACATATATATGTTATATGCTGAGAAATATCAAGTTTCCTCATAATGAAAGTTTTAATAGCCAAACTATAAATCTCAGACCTAAGGGTTTGTAGAGCAAGCAGATCTTTCCCACAGCTACATAAACACAACTGCTAAAATAAAACAAATCTTATTTAATATAAAATTGTATCACAAGCATTAAATACATATTAAAGGAGCATTTTAAGGCTTTTTTTCTGTAAGTGGCAGATGTTATGAATAATAATAATCCATAAAATCCTCTGAATTCTAAGAAAGTGTATTACATAAAACTTTCATTTAAATCTCTAATAGAGCTCAAACACACTGAACGGTGATAACAGTAAAGTACCACTAGTAGAAAACCATTAGAATGAACTAAGATTTGGTATTTTAAAAATCACTTAAAAGGGTAACACTTCTCCCCTCAGATCTCCTTACAGCACTTTATGTAAGCTAAGCAAATGTAGTCAGCTACTGAATTACTGCAATTTCTGTTCCACAAACTGAAGTGTATGTAAATTTCTCTGGAAACAAAATATGCAACATCTGCCCTTTAATGGGCAGGAGAATTTAATATGTTCACCTTAAGAAAAAGAGACTCAGCAACAATGACTTTATCCTTTTTATCACTAGAGTATCTTGGGGGAAAAAATGAAACAACACAAATAAAATATAGGTTAGTGGAAAACTAAACATCTTTAAAAATATTGTCCCAATAGACCTTAGTTTACAGTGGATCAGTAGTGCTTAAGGATGAAGACAAGAGCAAGCTATAAACTGCTTCAATAAAAGTCAATTAACCCCTCATGCTTGCTGTAGCCCCCTCTGCCAACTGTGTAACATGCCCCAGAACAGTGTAACTTAGTATTAAGCAGTTAAATGAATACTGCATGATTAATTACCCATTGAGACAATAACAATCAGTAATGCATATGCAAAAGCAACTCTTCTGCTATTTTGTGGCTTTAAAAAACATGCTGTATAATACAATAGAACCTGTTTCCCAGTCATCTCCCACTAATGTCTCCAGTCTGGGAGACCTCTGGAAATAGACATAAATCAGATCTTTTAAAAGAAGTTAGGATATTGTATATGAGTGATGGATACTTCTTCCTGTAAAGCAATACAACTCCGTGAAAAAAAACAAATTTCTGGAGTCAGAGATGACTAGAAAGTATTTTCCTTGTTAGAATTTTAATGTGAAGATATCACTTCTCTTCATTAAATTTATTGAACTGAAATGCACTGCAAGAAAGCTAATGGTTTTGGTAAGTGTTTTTGAAATGCTAACTTTTGTTTAAAGATCAGCCAAGTAGTATAAAAACACTTTGCTACACAGCGATTAATTTTAGGTGTGTATCACTTTCCACAGCAATTCTACACCTTACATTTGCAAAAAGCGTTTTCAGAAAGTCATGGCTCTGCCAAACCTGATGCTGATATAGATCTTACCTCATGAAACTCCCACAAAAATCAGCCATGACAGTACTATATTATTTCAGTCACAAATAAATTATCCCCTCTTCTAGACACAATACAGCAGTGATTTAATTTTGTATAGCAGCATTACACAATAGAAAGTGGAAATAAATAAGTCTACAAGATGAATTACTTCATGCAGAATTGCACTACAGAGCCATCTGAACAAGGTTTAAGTGCTGATTATTGCAACGAGCTGTCTACACACAGCACCTAGTTTGGTATATGTTAAAAACTCAAGGAATTCCCCACCTACTGTAGCTTTCAGCACCTTAAATTTGCATTTCAGCAAATATTCACCACTTTCAGTTGTAAAGTACTCTCTAATTTCATCTGGATATTGGTAGAGTGCCACCTGCCGAGTCACTCATCTTCCCATTCATCAGACACCTAGATTTCGTTTTGCATTTTCATCTGTGCCCTCTCCATTGTCTTCTCTCATCATTTCTGGATTTGGTAATATGCTTCAATGATATATTATCTTGTAAGTTATCTGAATCTAACCTCTTATCAGTGCCTGAAAGAGTGTATATGAAAACAGCAGATATGAACCGATTTAAGTATTTGCTTTAATGTTTTGACACAGTCAAATTCTTCTTTAAGCATTGCTAAAGGCTGATGAAAATACATCACTGATGCCTGAAAATGAACGGCACAGTCATTTATTAGTGATCATACTGGAAACAGCACAGCACCCGGAGACTGCGCAACTAAATATATACAGTAGAGCAAACAGACTAGGAGACTGCAATTAAAGTACGTTAATATTATATTGGCTCTTGCTAATTTATTGCTCACTACAGCAACAAATACGACTCGCGTGCCTCTGCTCCCTGCTGTTGAAACAGACAAGTCTCAAGTCTCAGTACATACAGGAATAGTTTGTGACTCACTTAGAAAAGTGCATGTGAATGAATTAATCTGGTGGGTGTTTTCCTCCTAAGAACCAGAATACCATATTCTTCCCCTGGATGTTTCAACCTGACCCCCATTTAGATCAATGGCACTTTATGTGCTTCCTACTTAGATCAATGACACCACATAAACATAACCAAAGGAATCAATTTCTTGGCACTTCCACACATATTTCACAGAGTTAATGAAATATAATATAAAAGCAAGCTACATTCTGAAACAAAGGGGTAACAATTCAGAGCACTTTCACTAAAAATTACAGGCTTATCCTTGACTGTACAACAGAAAGCAGTCTTTTTCCTGATCTGACTCCCGGTCCTTGGGATCCTTTCTTTGTAGTCTATGTTTGATTTATTCATTAGTCATTGTTAATGGATAACTATTGTGCTCATCAGTATTTACAACCACTACTTTTTTTCTGTTGCAGTTACATCTCTCTGTAGTTTCATGTGATACCAAAGAATTTGTCACCTGTCACAGAATTAGACAGAAGCCTGAGAATTTATTATGCTTGACTCCACTTAGGATGAATTTGACCTGAAGAAGTCTAAAGTACTGGTGAAGATTGTGAAGGTGTTAATAAACCCAGTACAGTGAACCTCTGATATAGAAGATTAGCTTTTGTCTCAGTCTAAATGTAGTGGCTAAAATGTTGCTCTGGGTAATACTTGCAGAGGCCTCAGTAGGGAATAAGGTCGTAATTAAAAGCAGCACGTGACCCCAGCAAGAAATAACAGTGAAAGCAAAAACATCTACAGTTTTTCTGTGAATAGTAAGATTCTGGTAAGAACACAAAATAAGGGGAAAAACATTTTTTAAAAAAGTCTTGTAAAGTCTTTTTTCTACAGAATCGGAGAAATTAATCCTTTTATTCCATTTTGAGAAGAAACAAGGCAGAATATACCTCTGGAGGACTGAGAGTTTTAGCTACACAGTTTCTCTTGGGTAGAGATTTCTGGTGAAAAAATTGAAGATATTTTTACACAAGTTTTTGCAGCTTGTCAGACCATTAGAAATATAAGGACTGGTACTTCATCCTTTAAGACAGTCTCAAATTGTTACACATCTGTTTGCCTTTAGGACATACTGTCAGAGATTAGGTCAGGAAAGGTATCACTGAAGTAACTTCTAATTTCTTCCCAAGTGTTGTACAGTACATCTTCATTTTCTGTAGACTTCTCTGATAAACTTGGGATTCAACACAAATCGTCAAAACCTTGCAACGTCTTGGCTCGCACTTGCTGCTACCTGACTTACATACAAACCATGGCACCCCATATCACTGCCAAGGCTTTGACTGTTATGCTTCCTCCTGGGGCCATCCTGCACAGTCAGCAGAGGCAACTTTCTGGAGTAGTGGGAAGCTACAGCCCCACCACAGACAGAGCAGGAGCTTGGCTCAAAAAGGCAACAGACACAAGCTAGAGGAGTGAAGGTGGTCCTGTACAGACCTGAGAGAGACAAAATGGTAGGTCAGGCAAAGAAACCAAGAAAGATACCTAATGAAAATACTGTGTAAAAAAAGCATGACACGTTATGGAAATCATAATGACATTTAATCACATGGGAATGAAAACTAACAATCTGATGGAACATAAGCACTAAAAAAAAGAAATGTACAGTTTCTGTGTTTTGTTCCTTACTTGCTCTAGTTCCTTGCAAATTTAACATTCTTGCTAATGCTGACTCTAGAAAGTGCTGCATACTGCCAGCCATTCTGTTAAGCTTCAATAAGAGGTTAGTAAATTAGAAAAGGAAGCAGGATAAAGAAACAAAATCTGCCCCCTGTTTTTTGTACTACAAGTAATTTCCCTTTAGGCTAGAAAGTTCTGATTTTCCTGTATGTGCTGTTTTTGGGGACAACACCTGTAATGTAAATAACTAAATGATGAAAACAGATTTTGGAGGGAAAATAATTGGGTAGAGTATCAAGGAGTACTAGATGACTCTTGAAAGACTGAATGATTTTCATAACTACAAGTGTGTTTCAGGGCTCAAACTAGATTCCCAATGGAAATTTTTTATGGCCTTTAGAGACAGATGGATGTGGTCTGTGCTTACTGTTCAGGATACCTGAACACAGAGCAATCAAGAAACAAGTAAAAGATCTCAGCTATTGGAATCAGTGTTATCAACAGGCATCATGACATATTTACCCCAAAAGGTGTATGAAAAGTAAAAAAAAAAAAAAAAAGCAGTATTCTCTATAGTACAGCAGGATGACCAAGCATAATTAACAAAGGGCTATATGTACTTAGCTCCATTTAATGCTTAATAAATCTTATCTGCAAACATATTCCTCTGGTAGGTGTGTCCAAAAGATGCTGGTAGATGCCATTTTCTAAATTCTTTTCCTTAGGTGCCAGTTCTGAAAAGAATATGGTTTTTAATATTGAGGTTTCACTGTTGAGGTAGTGATGGTTAGAGAGGAACCTTAGGAGTGCCAGGAAAGCTTGGTGTCATCCCTGGTCTCAGTTTTTGAGACAATTTCTGTCTGCATATTGAGCATTATTTTTGGCTTAGATTCCTAAAGTAGTAGAGTTCTATGTAATAGCATCTGTACCCCAGGATCACATGTACATTAACTGCATTCAGAATAAAGAGACTTTCTATATTCCTGTTTTTTTTTCTGCTAGGAAACCAGTTTCATAGGCCCCAAACATTTACTGCTTGGCAGAGGAGAGATGCTCTTAGTACTTAATGGTGTGTTTGGAAAAAAAGTCAACCACAAAGCCATTACAGTTACGTATGCACACTGAACTGACTGCATCATACAGCATTAGATAAGTGAATAATTATGATGAAACAATTAAAAACCAGCTACATCCACACCAGTGCTGTTGTAAATGCAATACTCTCTTTCAGAAGCAGTGAATTATAGGTGCTAAGAGGAAGCTGCTAGCAAATGAGTGGACAAAAGTAAAACGAAGACCTTTAAGTTCACCTGAACCTGTACTAGCACTACAGTCATTAAGGTTACAATGTCTGCTGAAACTTTACTGAAAGCTTGTAAATTGTTAGAATACAGTTCTGTGTGGATACAGATATGTCTGTGGAAATTCTAGGAAATCATCTAGATCAGGTTAAATTCAAGGTAGTCAGCTGAATTAAACAAGGCTTTTCCTTTATGAAAAGCCCAAGCATTTCCTGTACAAAGTAAAGATTAAGTCAGTTTATTATAATCAAAGAAATCAGACAGTAATGATAGATAAGATCATACATGCAGGAGCCCATAGGTTTCCAAGTATATGGGGAAAATGGCATTAGTAGTAAGGAACACACTTTGTCGGTATCTGGAATGCAGATTAATGGTGTTGATTAACTTGCACATATCAATGGCAAATAGAAAACTGTTTCCAGCAGCTAGCTAAAGTTAAGAAAATTGATGACAAGGTGGTGGAGGACAAAGTGAACTTGAATCATCCCCAACACCAGATACAGACATGTTCCACTGAGAGACCCTCATAATTCTTTTCTGCGTCTTTCTCCTTGAGATATGCTATAAGCTAATTGTAGAATATGCTACCATTTGTCAATGGACAGCTACATTTTTAGAGCATAGGAAAATGGTTTTTCTTCCTCTCATCAATTGTTTTCTCCTATTGATTTTGTCTTTATTCAAGGAGAATGTATTCACAGGATCAAAGCAAATGATTAGTTTTGTAAAATCTCTCAGATTACTGAATTAAAATCCAATTGGGAGGAGTGAGAACAATTGTGTGCCAGCAAGTAATTCAGATTCCAATTCTAGAAACATTTTCTCTGAAGAATGCCTTATTTAACTTTTTTTTTCTTTTTTTTTTTTTTTTTCCAAAGAAAAATGCTCCTTCAAAATTGTGAATTTGGGAATCCTTTAAAACAGGGCAGGTCAAAGCATGTCTACTAGGAATGGCTAGGATGTCTCCTTTTTCAACTTCTACATAATTAAATTCACATGCAGTCTGAGAGAAAATAAGGTTAGGTCAAGCTTTTTCTGTGCAGTTAACTGTTGCTAGGATTCTGCTACAGGTTTCTACAGCTGTCATTTTTAGGCTCCCCAAAGAGCAAATTATATCAACCATTTGTTTTTAGCTGTACAAATTTTAGAACTACAAAACCAACAGACTTTACTGGATTCTTTTGCAGCAGGAACACTTCCCAGCATGATGGAGAGCTAGTGGCAAAATCAGCCAACGTGTTACTATTTGATAGCTAGTAGAGTGATAAAAACAGCATTTCTAGAACACAAAACTTTCTAACTAGGGATTACTTGGTATCTCCCAATATTAAACTAGACCTGATTAATTGTAAGACAGAAGAGAAAGACATGGGATCAAATATCTTAATTTTTAAATAAAAGCAGAACTTATCTGAGTGGGAATACAAGAAAAAGAAAATTTCCTGGTTGATCAGAAAAACCCAATGAGTTCATTAATTATGGAGCAAAGCTGTTTAATGAAATAACTAGCAAATACAAAACTTAATACTAATGCATAAAAACATTACTGAAAACAGTGATTCAGAAAAGATTTTTTAGGACTGTCAAAATGCATCAGTAATAGGAGAGGGAGCCATCATTCTGAGGAGATTCCAGAGAGTTTCATTACTGCATCAGGAATACAGTTTGTGCAAACATTTGTCTACGCAGCCTGGGACACGTCACTTCTAGACATGTCTGTATGGAATTACATATGAAAAGGAAATACAAATGGTATTTTGTTGAACTCATTCAGGGATAAACTCTGAGAAACTAAATGAGGAGTGATAGGCTTGTAAGACACCTTTTCCCTCCCTATATTTTTGTGAACTATGGGACCCATCCATTGTATAAGTGAAAATTAGATTGTGTTCCTCAGAAATGAGAACTCTGTTCAGTGGAAAACCCAATGAATCTTTTTGTGAAGAAGCCCTGTGTCAGCCCAATCTTACGTCTCCTGCGTTCAATAGAAATAATGAAGATACTGTGCCACGGATCAGCCAGGAAAAGGTAGCATGGAAGTATGGTTCTGTGGCATGAGGGAAAGGGAAATCTTTTTACTGAACAACAGTTTGGAAGAAAAATCTGCAAGAATCTATAACCTCACTGAGTTCTATTTCCCGCCTGTCTTGTCTCTGCTTTCATCATTTATATGCTCCTTTAAAGCAAGACTTACAGGCTCTATGTGAGTAACACTTATTATAGCCTGATGAAGTTCCTTTGTAAAGTGAGATAAAAAGGAGAATAGCAGTTTATTGAAATGGCTAGATAAACAATTATTTCTGTTCATATAACTAATCTTGCACTTTATGTTATCTTCAAAAACCACCATTTACCTAAATTATCTGAACCAATTATCAACATGAATATTTACTTAAGCTAATATAGCAGAAAGCTTGCCCTTGAAAAAAAAAAAAAAAATTCTGCATGTATTGGTCTAAGACGTACCCTGCCTTTACATTTTGTAGCCATGCTCTAGACAAAATCTTTAATAGCCACCTCAATGAAATTAACAGATTTTACTGTTACTTTTCCCTTGGGTCAGCCCCTGGATCAGCACTAGATGCTGCAGCTTCAAAGGCTAAAGAGCAGACAGAATCATCTTTAACATTATCATCCTTTAGGTCTGTATTCATTAAGTTCTATACCTTGCAAATCTCTATTGTCACCCATCTGGGATAGTTAGAGGCAGAGAAATAATCTGATAAACTATAATTTTATTTTCTACTAGTACATAAAATTTTATGGGTAGCCTATAATAACACACCTAATAAAATCTACCATAATAAATGACACGATCATACAACATTATCACTGACCAAAGGCAAGAACCAATAACTTGCCCTTCAGTTATTAGATAAGTTTATTTATCAGCATGGTCATGCTGAGTACTTCAAGAATGCTTTATTCAGATATGCAGTAAGAAATTTTTACTGTTTTTCACAAAGAACTTATAACCCATTAATTTCACATAGCTATTTATTTCACTATCTAGAGCAAGTCACGAAGATAGTTTATCTGATCTCAAGTTCTGCACACACCTTGCACTCACTACTCTATACAAGCATCTACAAAAATATAGGAGATGAAAGAGGTAATTCAACACAAAGACACATTTTCAGAAATGTACTTTATAGGCCTAAGAGAGCTGGACAGATAGAGAAAGTAACAGTAGCTTCTTCTGTTCTACCACCTTGCTGGGAGTCCTGCTGCCTCTCAGGACTGTCTGGGGACACCCTTAACAGCCCCACGGCTGTTCATGAGCTGTACAAGACGTGAAAATCCCAACCCCGCCTCTCTGATTTTTAGTCTTCTGAAGCATTTTGTCTATGAAAATTTCCATTCTAATGCTGATCCCTTGATAAGTAGCCTAAACTAGATTTTTTTTTTTCCCCCAGGAGTAAGGCTTATTCAACTCAGCACTGTAGATTTTGTTATTAATATTACAAAACCCAATATGATCCTTGAAATACTGAGTTCTATACTGAGGGTAGTTACAGTGATGTCATTTCCTGTCTTGGAATTAATTTACTCTTATTTCTAACATTGGCATTTGTATTTATACATGTTTTCATTTTGTGGAATTTTTTGCATAAAAAGTACAGAAGTTCTTTTTTAAGTCAAGATCTATATTAAGATCTTTTAATACATCTTTTTTGGTTTTTTCAACATCAAAATATTTAAGATGCTTATTCATGGTCTGATTTCCCATCCTCATATTTAACTGGAAGACCTGCAATTGCTGCATTAAACCAGAATCATGTGAGCAGGCTCATAAAAATGGATGGCATGATCATATCTGGAATTTACACAGGACCCTATTCAATAAAGCATATTCTGCCCTTACTGTAATATCATCCTCCAGAGCTTTAAAGTCTTTCAAGTGGAATAAAGATGTTGCTATAATGACAGTGAATGTAATGAGATTAAATGTAGTTGGGAGTCAAGGTAAATGGCCTTACATCAGAAAGAATGTAGTAACACAGATTCTTATAATGAAGACAAAGGATATTACCAGCACATTTTTGCTACATTTCTTTGGCAAAGTAAGGCCACAGCAGGACATGCCATGTGATATGGATTCTGTGTTCCTTTCAGTATTTTACATTTAATAAAACCTGTATGCTTTTAGACATAAAGGAATAACTAAAAAGAAATATCTTCAATAAGCATTGAGATCTGTATTAGCAAGGTATAACTTCCCTAAAAAAACCTGACAATCTGGGTTTTTAGGAATTAAAAGAATTTAATGTAAAGAATTACATTAGAATTGGGACTTTTTGTGTGTGTGTGTAACCAAAATAATCACGGTAGAGAATTCAAGGCCCAACCTGAGGTCTGTCCAACAAAGGATACACATACAGGTTTTCCCTAAGCTTGCACATTATTATGCAGGCCTTTATTCCAATAGTAAAACCCAACTGATTCTAAAATTTATTTTGATTCTGTTACTTTTAACATTTCTGAAGAAATTTAAAGATAATTCTGCCCTATTTAACTTGAGATTCTACCTTTCAATACAAGAAATTAAAAGGGATGCTCAGGAATCTTTTTTTGTCACAGAGGTCAGCAAGGCCATAGTCTGTTATGATGTAACCAGGGATCTTTTAAATAATATTACCCCAGTCATGATATTAGCTTTAATGTTAGCAATGTCTATCTTAAAGTGCTAACCTACACTGGAAAATAAGCAGTAAAATATAACAATCTGGCTAATATAGGTTTCTGATAGGTAAGATGATTTCTAGCTATAGCAAGTCAAATACCAGTGATTTGTCACAGCAATACTGCTCTATTTCTATAGAAAACACAAGTTAGTAGACATAATTTTAATGAAATTTATTGAGTAGTTGTTTTGCTCTGATTATTTATTTCAGCTATTAAAATCAATAGTTGCTGAAGATGAGCTTTTTCAAAAGTAAATGGATTTATATAAGAATTTAGCACCAAAATCCCCCAATTAGCTTTAAAAACATGAACTCTAAAATCTGAAATTATTTCTTAAAGAACCACATTTCTCAAGGCTTCAGATGCAATACATTCCCTAGAAATGCATCAATGGTTGTACATGAAAATGAGTTTTCTCTGCATGTGAATAGCTAGCTAGGTTTATAGGTTTTTACATGTGCAACGACCAGGAAATTCACACAGTAAAATCACTAGGGATTGTAGGTGAATTGCTACATACCTTAATCAATTTTGCGATTTATGTGCCTAAATATCCTTGCCCATATACCTAATTAGAAAACAAGTTTTTGGGTAGACTTCTCTTACTCAGCTGAAATAAAAATGGAAACAGCAATATCAACATAAGGAAAGTGCACAGTGGAACATGTGCACTGCATGATAGGCATTTATTTAGTAACTGCTTTTTAAATTAGCAATGTGCTAATGTTTATGATTTTTGCAAAAGACCTTAATTACTACATAAAATCATTTGATTGTGAAAGGAAAGCAATAAAACAGAGTTTAGCCTTAAGAGATTATATTTTCATAATGTTGCTGCAAGTATGGAGGAGCATGAAATGAAAATCTTCCCACTCAGGTAATGCACAGTGTAATATCACTGGCACCAGTTAAACAAACTGCTTTAAAATCCTGCCTTAACTTATGCTGGTGTCATCTTTGATTAGCAAAGAAAAGAAACCAACTCAAATGTTTCTTCCTTTTTGATTTCACCTTCTGCTTTTCTTCTCCGACAACGCTAGCACAACAATTGTGTTGGAAGGTTTACTATTTTTTGAGATGCTGCAAGATACATGAATTTCTTCTGCATATGCAGATGTAGTGCCCATAGGTCATTATGGTCTACAATGGCAACAGAACAAAAGGCAATTAATTCTTGTCAGCATATCACACAGTAAATCCTTCCTCTATAGAGGATGTAATTCATACAGCTTTATTTGGCCCTGCTATTGAATTTTTGCTAATCCTAACAAAAAGCAAGTCTATTCTGTCTTCTCAAAATTGACATAACTTTCTTAAGGTTAACCAACTATCACCCTATTTACTTTTCAGCAGCACTGCCTTCTTACAGATTTTGTGGTATCAGACAAAACATACTTTGTTGCATTGGTTTTCTTATCTATGAAATGAGACCTGTGATGGTAACTTGGCATGGCTAGTGTAACCTAAACCAAGATATTTTGAGAGGAAAAGTGTAATGCAAGTGTTGAAGCTCAAGAATATTGTCAGAATCATCAGCACCTCTTACTCATCTGCATACAAGGCCCCAAACAATGCCCTGTTCAAATTATTTATCCAAATACCTTACAAATATTGTCAACACATGCCAACCTCAGCAAAACCAAGTGAGTTCAACTTGTGTAGCAGCATAGGACCCCTGAAGTCCCCATATACAAAGCATTTTATGTAAAATCAGCTGGCAAAGCCTAAGTTCTCTATGTTACATAGCTCTGCATTAAAACTTGCCTTGCTCCTACAAAGACCTTCCACTTGTGAAATTCTGTTGTGATCAAACCAAATCTGAAGAAATGAGATTACAAAAGCCTGACCTTCTTCTAGTCCACGTTCAAGTGACATGTGAAGTACTGGAACATCATGGAGCCTGAAGAGGATTTTTGCAGCAGTGTTTATATATCAGCTCATGTGAAGAACAAAGATTTTATCGTCTTCTGTAGAGAGCTCTTACTGTTTGCAGTCTTTCATAATAACCCTTATAGTTTGAAGCTGTAAATTAGTGTAGGTAAGTGTCAATAAAGAAGGAACAGCACAATTTAGGAATTCAAAGTGATAGTCATACAGGAAGCTCTGTACTAAATATTCAGGTAACAACAGCAAGGGTGGGAAATGCTGCATTTCTTTACACACTCCAGCCGAATAAAATAGAGTACAGCTGTAGCAATAAAATGTTGTTTCTCAAGAAGTGAGGATCTAAAGGACACACCTCTTACTTGTTGGAAAAATCAAACTTTGTAGGAGCTCTTTGGAGGTGACAACAACACTTAAGCTCAGAACTAAGTGCAAGATTTCCTCTACAACTTGTCTTTCTCTCAGTATGGTTCTTGTCACTCCTAGAAAACGTTTCAGAAATTTAATTAAGCAACATAAATGCTGGGAAGGTCAGAAGAGGGGCAGATGCTGGAGTATTCTTATCTTTTTGATTTTTGCTTGTTTCTCAGATACCATGGCAATAGTCATCAAATAAAAGTGAAGATTAGATTAGACAGAATGAGAGGTTGGAAGTGACTTTATTTGTGTCACTAGTGTTTGCTTCTAAGAAAGTTAACAAAAAGCAAACAGAGCCTATTATTACTCTGTTCCAACTGATTAAATGCTTTAGAATTCTGGCATGTTTTGCTATTTCGTAAGTAGAAAACAGCAGCAATATTTTATTCCATAAAAATTAAGATTCTGTGAGCTAAATTTGAGCATTATTGGGAAACCGGCATGTGGAACAAGAATTGCCAGTAGTCATCAGTTGTGTCTTACAATGACTTGGAGTGGGGAGGAGGGGGAAGGAGAGAGAGAGAGGAATATTCGATACCTCCTGTGTTGCTTGATGCAAGTTTAGAACAGAGTGACTCATTTGTGTATTTTCTTTCTTTTGAACCTGGTGAGTGTTCCCTTCTCTGTTCTCACTATCATCACTACTATCTCCAATTTATTAGAAGACATACTTTTAAAAATCCATAATTTTACCCTTTTTTTTTTGTGGTGGTAGTAATTATCAGAAAATAATGAAGAAAAGTGCTAAGAAGTCTCTCTTCTGTCACCTACAAAAGAGGCAGACCTTGGGTAAGCAAATCTCAAGGAAGAGACAAGCAAGTTTGGAAGTCACGTGCTGAATAAAAGATTGGGATAATTTTTAGGAATTCAACAATTTTTAGAAATACATGTTCAAGTTTGTTTACATATTTTCTCCTTACCTTTACATAAACCCAAATTACAAACAGGCAGCATAAGTCCCCGTTGAAAAGGGTAACTAATATGGTGTGATGGTGTTCCTTCTGGCAGGAAGGCAAGTGTTTAATAAGATACAACCACAAAACAACAGCCTAAGGCTTATGAAGACTGGTTCTTTTCAGCATGCTCTGTACATCAGAGGAGATGAGACCCTCAAAGTGTTCTGCAGTATAAAATACTCTCAGGAAATACTTCAGCAAGGGTCAAACAAATCTTCATAATACTCATGAAAATGAAACGGGGATTTGTAGATCTCACTCTGAACATTTCAATTCCTTCAGCTCTGTTGGATTCCATCTCAGGAACAACTTGACTTTGACTTTCCTATGGGAAAGTAAGTCATTGACATGCTCTTGCAATCATTTGCAAGGATTGTTTTTGACTCACTTATAACTGGATGCCTGATGGGAGCATTTGGGTTTACGATCAGAAGTAATCACTCCAAATAAATGGCAAGAACCACACAAGCAAAAGTCTTGTGTGCTTTGAAGAGCTTGTACTGTAGCTTAAGGTTTGTTGCAGCAATACTACAAAATGAAATGACAAATCCCAATGGAACCAACATAACCTCTGTGTGCAGATACGTCTGAATTAGCCCATTAAAGATGCAAAGACTCTTAATGGTCCCATATTTTTTTGGTAAGAGCCTAGAAGTTTTGTAGTGTGTCTAACGGTGGTGGTATTTTATTCTACTCCCAAATGACTGATTTTCAAGATTATTTTAATTTTGTTAGGTATTTGTAGATATGAAAGAAAAAAGAAGTTAACATTTAAAAAACTGCAGCATAACAATGACTTACCTGTTTTAAAGCAAGAGACAAACTTCTATTTTCTGTTTTTCTCCCTTTGATTGGAAGGGGAACAATGATATAAAGTCAATTGTAACCTTCTGAAAAACATCAGGTTCATCTTAGTGAACTCTTAAAACAGACATTGTCACAGAGATTCATTTACAGAAAAGTAAATGTCAGATGTAATTAATCCAGTAGCTACCAGTTCCTTGTGTATTCAGATCTCATACTGTGTGCTAGAAGGACCAACTGGTAAAATGACTTGTGGCAATGTATATTTAAGAGGTTTTCTCGGTGCCTCCCAGGTGTCAGAAGATCAGGACTGTTGTTCTTAAAGTAACAAATTTGCCTCCAACTTTAGGCATTCATTTAGAAATATTTCAAAGTTGTCTTGCAAAGTTTCTAGTTTAATTTCCCACAGATTCAGAAATTGTTTCTGATTAGCTATAGAAAGGCATCGACACTTTCTAAATCTCATTTCAAATGAGATTTTCTGAGTACAAGGACAAGAATTATGTCCATCTTAAAATTTAAAATTTAGGAAATAGCAGGCCAATAAAAGTAAGCTTTGATTAAAATATATTATATTCATTCTCTATGCAGGTTTGTGTATTTGACCTTTTCTCTCATTCTAGAAACTTCTGCTGAATTAGAATGAAATTCTGGCAGCATGAAAATCACACTGAGTTTTGCTATGCATTTTAGTGATGCCATATTTCACTCAGCCTTTTTATAGCTGAGCTCTCATAACAACCATTTATATGTTTTGCTCCAGAAGGTATCTTTGTGTGTTGTGCGCTCTGTATCTGCCCTGCTGTCTCAGCAGTACTCTGGATATGAGAATACAAGTCTGCTGGTCCTCAAGCCAGTCACACTCTGTTAAACCAGCTGAAGATGACAGAATGACATTCAGCCCCACACTTAGTAATCTCTGCATTACTTTGGAACTACAGAACGAAGCATCAAGAATTTCCCAACTAACTGGAGAAATTTCATTATTTTTGATTAAGAAATGAAAATCACCCCATAAAAAGCAGAAAGAGCTAATGTCCACAAATCATCATAACCAAATAGCTGAGGTTAGTACAACATTGCCAATTATTCCATGTTTTATATAGAAAACATATTATGTTTGAATGATATTTTTCCATAATTGCATTATGTTGAATTTGTTTCCTTAGATATGTCTTTGCCAGTCCCACTTTAATTATTCAAGCAGGGTCAAATAAAAAGAGAAAATGGGACACAGGCTGAATTGCAAAATGGGAATTCTAGTTTTTCATCATCTGCAGTTCTTTGCAGGGCTACCTCATTGTGTGATTTGTAGACACACAGTCATTATTGTTCCAGGAGCCATATGCTCCAAAGGGAGTGCAAAGGAAACACTGAATGTTTAGAAGTGAGATGCTGAATTACTGTATTTTGAATTTTTTTCTTAGAGAATACCCACACAAATACATAGAATGCATAGAAAAAATATTTTCTGCAGTGAATAAACACCTGCAAGATTGCATAATTCTGCATGAGTTTTGTTACATGAACAATGAACTAGAGAAATAATATTTTGAAATCTAGAAAGAATTTAAATAGAAAATTTCTATTTTCATGAAGACTCTTTTCATAAAGCAGGACACAAGCAAGCTATTCACAACTAGCAGATCTATAGACTGTCAGCTGTACATTCATTTCTCACCTGAATCTTTTCTGCAAATTCCCCAAATGAGCTAGGATAAAAGTGGAGTTCCTGAACAATGTGAATTGAGAGTCTTGCCTTGAGCAATACACAGGCATCCCCTTGTCTTTGACACATCAGGGCCAGCAAACACAGTTTACTAACAAGAAAATGCTCAAACAAGCTAATGGAAGGACAGAAAACTGTATGGTGGAGAGTTAAGGTACCACTCAAAAGGAGTAAGATTACAGTATTTCCTTCAGTAATTAAGATGTATACTTAATGTGGAGCAGTCTAAGATTAAAGTCATGCTGGATAAATAGATCTAGTATGCATGTGACTAAATTTATCCTTAGTTATGTGGTGAAATAATTACACAGTATCATTTATGGATCACAATAAGTGTTAGAACTTAGCCTCATTTTATGTTTGGTGTATAATTCAAATATATTTAGCACGTTATACAATCTACTTCAAATGGAAGCTGCACAGAACTTTAACTCATCAGTATATTTTCAATTGAAAATATAATTATAACAAAATAAAGTTTATTCCTTTAGGTGACAAAGGAAAACAGAACTATGTAAAACATTCCTTTTTCAGGAGTTGATTCCTATGTGTAGCTCACATTAACACTGTAATCTTTTGATTCCATAAGTACATTTTTTCCTCTTCTGGGCAGTGCAAGGCTGTGCATTCATCATTGCCATGGTTTCATGGGTGTGTTTGTATATTCATGTAGGCACAGTATTTCAGACCTGCACCAGACAGTTATATTTAAAGATTTTTCTATTAGATGTTCTGGAGTAAAAAGCAAAGAACATTGCTATTTATTTCACATTCTTTGTGACATCAAATAAACCAATACAAGAGACTTTGAATCCAGTAAGTGTAAAACCTCTTAGGTGTACAGAAATCATACTCCATATGTCACTAATTTCTTATATGTTATCAACCAAACAATGGGCTACAATAAATGATGAGAAAAATGGACACCTGTTTGTCTCATGTCTTGAGTTGTTGAGTTACCTCATCTTAATTATTGGTTAGTAAACTACTACTGATTTTTGACCCGGTATAACTCCAGGGTCAAAAGACAGGGAACAGAGAATTCTATTCCTCAACAGTCAAATACAGTAAATATAGTTTTCATATGTTAATGCAGACTACCAATTATTCTACCTACTAAATAATTTGTATTTTTTTCCCACAGTGAATCAATAAACAGTATCACAGAACTATATACAGCACAAGATTTATGTTGAATACTTCTGGAAGGAAATGGATAACCCTGACCTCTCCGGTGCCAGACTTTGGTTTAGGAATACAACTAAGCTTCAGCCAAAATGAAGGGGCTTGTTGCTCTAAGAGAATGTTTCTCAAGAAACAGAAGTCTTGTGCAAGGATCCTGCTTTTCTGCAGTCCCTGTCCTTGTAGAGGATGTGTATGTGAGATTGACAGCATACACAGTTGATTTTGCAGGGAAGCCTGAGAAGTCTCCACCAAATCAGCAGCGGTACAGGTTTGCCAGTGCAGTATCAATAGAGGCAACAGTGGTGCTGCACTGGTTCACTGTGCTAGGCTCACCAACTCCACAATACCTACCCCACTTCCAACAAAGTACTAGAACAGTGGACGGATGGGTGTGGGTGAAAGATGCAAGTGCTGAAGTGCTGTAATTAGACAACTATTTCAAATTGTTACCTTCACCAAAATCTTCCACATTGTCTTGGTTTATTCAATTTATTTTATATAAATATGAATGTCCCAAATTCCTTTTGATTGTTTGTTCTCTTTGCCTGAAAGAAAAGGTAGCTCCAATTCCATGTTTGCAGACACTACTGTGACCCACCAAGAATGTATGAGATGGGGGGGCAGGGAAGCTACCCATGAAGATGGCTCATTTCAAATTCTAGGAGTCAGGAGTGGAAACAGTACTATGGGTGGCACTGGGCGCCTAGCAGAAGGTTAAACCGCACACATATATATGTGTTATTTTCTCTACAGAATAGCCATCTGAGAATGCCACGCACAGGATGTGATACACTTAGTGAGGGGCCTGGAAGAGAAATGACTGCTATTCTTTCCTACTTGTGATGCTCTCAAACCTCTGTTTCCTGCCAAGGCACCTAGGTTTACACTGACATTAAATTTTCTTTTTCAAAATAAAATAAACAAGTAAATAAATGACACAAAAAGTAAAACTGTAATTTTAGCTGGGAAGTGCCAAGATTTCCAGTGTGTGAAAGATGTGTATGCTTATTTTAGGAGTTATTTTCTTGCAGTCACTACAAAATACAAAAACATTCCTTCAATATTTCTTTTTTCAAACTAAGCAAAAGAACTAGTCTTCTCCAAGGAATATTTCAATATCAAGTTTCATTACTATGTTTGCTGCAAACCTTAGAACATGGTAATCTTTTTCTAATTCACCTGAAGTTATAAGAAGAACTTAACTTCATCTTTTAATTAATCACAGAAATCACCTACAGACAGAAAAGAAAATCCCAAATTGTCAACATTTGGACAGGTATAGTGTCACACCTATGCAGCTCTAAGATACAGCAGGTAAACTAGCTATTAATATGAAGAGCTACTATAATACATAATAGTTCTACAATAAAAATTTCTTATTGCACACACTACATAAAGTGAAGAAAAGATTTCAAGTTTGATAAAGAGAGGAGAAAAAAAATCAGTGTTCTAGGCTGGTGAGAGAAAGAAGTTTCATTCATTTTGGTTGATCTCATCTACATCAGCAAAAAAGCAGATATACAGTGAAGTATAGAAAAAAGCACATAAAATGTCCCTCATTTTGTTCCTCTCTCTCATTTGCCAGGTTTTGCCTGGGAATAATAAGAGAATGATAGTCATACAACTTAAACCCATAATGGTATTTCTGCCAAGAAGCAGAAACATACAGCAATATATATAGAGATTATAGTGTACATACATGCAAGAGAGGTAATCTTTTTTAAGAGAAAAACACCCAGCATTTGTATAACAAGAAGTGCTCAGCTATTCTCTATGACAAATAACTGCTCTCAGTGTACACTAGTTGATACTTAGGTTCTAAACAGCTATAGGTTAACTTTGCAAACATTTCAGAATTTATGGGAAATGACCAAAATGCCTGCTGCAACTAGCAAGTATGCTTGTGTTCCTAAATGCAGGTAGCTCTTCAGCAACAAATATGAAGTGCTGTCAGGAAGCAGACTTCTTCCTCAACCTGACTTAATATTGACATTTCAGGTTGCTGGCATTTTAAGTTTTTAAAACTCCTCTTCTTGGAGGAACCCAAGAGCACGAATGTAATGTGGGGTGGTTTTTTACTGTTGTTGTTGGTTTCTTTCATTTGTGGGTTTGGTTTTTTTTAATAAACTATACCTTTACAAGTATTTTCTCCTTTACATTGTAGAAGTTTTCCCCTTAAATATTGCTATGAGAAGGAAAAAAGAAACCCCTCTATAGCTTTGACAACAAAGTATCTTAATGCCTTTTCTCCTTGTTATTGTGTCACTGATCAATAGACCTAAATGCCATGCATCCATCACACTAGAAGGTTTGATTGCAAAAGCTGTCTTAGCTCATGGAGCTTATCTCCATGTCTTACACTCCTAGAAATGTCACATTGGAGGAAATCCTAACCCTTGATACATCAACTTTTGTCAGATGAACAGAGATCCTGAATGACATTTGGTTTGGTATTCTTTTGTCTATCATGCATGACTGGAGCAACAGTTCACTTCAAAGCAAAGAGAAGAAATAAAGACTCCTTGTCTCCTTGAACCTCTTTTTCCGTTAATTATGAAATCAGCTATCAACTTTACTATCCTGATCAGCAGCCTCATTCAGCTGCAGTTTCCTAACACTGACTGATACTCATTGATACTATCATATTTGATACCCATTTATCCTATTATGTTCTACAGATAAATCTCCCTGGTTCCAGATTGTTGGAGAAGCAGAGGGGAAAAAAAACAGGGGAACAATGACAGATATTTGTTTACTGCAAAGCTTTTTTACAGAGACGTTTAAAAATATTGTGCAAAGCCAAAGAAGTGCAAGATGTAAGAGTTCTTCCCCATTGATCTGCCTGTTTATCACACAGGAGAAGCTTGTAGTGCTTCTGAAAACTGGCCATTTTTTCACACTCAGCCTGAAAACATAGACAAAAATAACAGAGAGGGAAATACAAGTGTAAAATGAGGGGATTCTTGCAGATTGTCCTCCTCTGTTCCATATTATTGTTCAAGTTATCACTAAAGCCCAAATCAAAGAGGATTTAATTTTTAAGGACACTGAATATGCTTGCAAATGCCTCATTTTATTATCAAAGTTAATCACATATGTAAGTATATGCAAAGCCACAGTCTAGGTGATGTTATATACTACCTACTCTATCAGAGTTCTCCTGAGGAAAGTCATCTAACCTCTCTCTCTCCTCCCTGGCAAAATGAGCAAAACAACATGAATTCATGTGATTCTTAAGAGACAGAAAAAAAGTAGTTTTACTTATCAAAGTCTGCCATTTTGATTCATATTCTTCTCAGTAACATTGCCTATCATAAATAATTTAAAAACTCATATATATTCAAGAAAAGGGTATAAACTGTAGTAGTAGGACAGAGAAGATTAACATGTTAAGTTATATTCTAAGATATTTTTAAAGAGCTAGGGAGACTGTTATCAAAGGTAGCAAATTTTACATGGTTTAAGCAGAAGAATTAGGGCACAACAAATTGAGAGCAGCATATTACAGCTGTTTCATCTAGCAAGAAAACATTTTGCTACTTTCAGAACATGCTTTATGTGATGGAAAAACCCTGTCAAGTGTACCAAGGAGGGGGGGTTATAGTTTTGCTTCAAACTGTTGCCAATGAATAAATAAGGACAAATGTACTTTACCATTTGTGCAGCAGTGAGCACACTGCCAGCGCTGAACTGGCAGGACATTTCTCCTACTATTACTTACAGGAAGACACAAGTTCAGTCAAGTGATTTATAACAAATTAGAAGAATTCTTCCAAACCTGAAAATATCTATAACACAACCTGAACAGTTTGGAGAAGTCACTCATCAGGCCATGTATGTCTGCAGTTAAAAGCCTTAATCATCTTCAGTGAGATGTTTTGATTCCTAGACAAAATGAAGAGCTCCTTAGAATAGCTTATCCTCATACCTACTGGCTGAGCTGTAATACATTATAGGTTTCCTTTCATGCTATTTTCTAGGCTTGATTCTTAAACAGCAAAGCTCCTTTTGTTATGAATAGTGGATATGTGGACAAAGCTCAGCAGGTTGGCATCTATTAAATTTCGCATTTCATGTTTTTCTGTGATACCATATAGTTGTAAGGATAGTATACAAAGCAGACTTGAGCACCAGGCATCATCTCACACTTGTATTGGGCTAGATATGTACTTTATACTACACTTCCCTCACTATACCATCCTATAACTGTTTTACTGTTCTGCAGCATATGCATGATTTGCGTGTGTTTATTCATAGCATCTTTATTTAAACTATTGTCTGATAAGAACATTGAATCAGCATTTAAGAAAGATTCTCTTATTAATTTGCTTGAAATTAATATATTATGTAAATGACTCAGAAAAGGGAATATTCTCCAACATTACATTATACTCTTTGAAAAAGAATTATAATCAATTTTCTTTCAAGAATATTAGTTATTGTAAAGTTGTCTTTTTGAAGATAGAGGAACTGTTTATCTCTGTTGCTTTCTTGTAGCAATGAATTAATTTAGTTGTTTAGAAAAAGCTTTTCACATGTATGGGGAGTGTACTCAATTCTTTGCTGTCTTTCCATTTTGATGATACAAAATAAGCTATTTTTTTTCCTGCATCCTGATACCTAATTGTATTTCCAGAACCAACTTATTTGAAAGCAATGAAATCAATAGCACAATTCTTTCCAATGGAATGAATGTATAAGGCTTTTTTCAACATAGATTAATCTTTTTGATAGTTTCAATGTCCTTTAATTCAGTAAGAGATAATGGTAGTTGCATTTTCTTATTAAATTAGTCCTTGAGCTAATACTTTGTCAGTTTGGAATATTTCAAATGTAAAAAGGGATAGGATTTTTTTTTTTTGTTTATACAAGAGTAAAATATCCTTATTTGTAGGAGAAATATCTTAATTAACATACAGTTTTCACCAAAGGTTCTCAAATACTTGAAGACAAGTAAACATTATCATTTCTTTTTACAGATGAGGGTAAGGCAGTTGAAAGAGTAAAGTCACAACCATTTGTTAACAAAGATTAATGTTTCCAAAGTATATTGAGAACTTTAGTTGTTGGTGTTTCATAGACACTGCCATTACTATGAAAAAAGTCTTCCTTCACCCTTGAAAGGGTGAGTGAGTCCAAATATGGTAAAGACCCACAAAACCAAGAGGAGAGACAAGCAGTGGAAGAGGTTGCTCAGAGTCGTGCAGTCTTCTGTCACTGGAAATTTTGAAGACCCCTCTGGGTAAAGGCCTGAGAAACCTGGTCTGAGTTCATCACAGCTAACAATGCTTTAAGCAGGAGGTTGGACTAGAGACCATCAGAGGTCTCTTCCAATCTGAAATATCATGTGATTCTGTAAAAACTCCTCACTTTTAGTATTTGCCCTTATATTTCAACAACATTTCCCATAGAAGACTCATCTGCAAGGTAATTAAAATGGTATCTCTAAGGTTGTTGTCAGAAATTGCTCTTTTCCTATGGCTAGTTATAGATAATTTCACCTCCATGTACAGTACAGCTCTACAGTAGGTCTTTTTGATCTGTGATATGATGTGAGCTGAGGTTTCTTTTTTTCCCATTACCGTTGCAGTTGCCTTAACAGCAGACTTTTGGTTAATAACCTTACAAGCACTATTCTAGAGTCAACATCTTCCAATGAATTTTTTAAGGGTCTTAAAACTGCAAAAGGTTGAAAATCAGTGCTCTATAGAACTCCAGAAAGAAATGAGCTTCTTTAGTGAGCAGATCCTTATAAGCAAACTCTTTTAAAAGTGAAATTCCAGCTGTCTCTGGAGACATGAAGAACACTTATCTTTTCCCAAACAGGTCATATGGTCTTCTGCAGAAGACCTTTTTCCAGACTGATCCAAGTTTATCAGTATACTGTCTTGACAAGCTTGTCTCAGAGAGACCAGGAGCGATTCTGTGGCAATGTGATAACAAATAGTCAAATTAAGATCCTCATTCTGCAACCACAGAATCTTATTTCCAGCAAGAAGCCTTAAGTTACAGTGCATATAGACTTAACCTAGAAATGTGTTTATATAGGATTCTGATTGAAGAAACCACAGACGAATGTTAGTTTGGGTAATTTTATCTTGTCATTACTAGCTATACACTGAGACCACTTCTGAATTTTTGTCAATGAAAATATCAAAGGTCACTTCTAGCAGCTTCTCTGTGTTTGGATAGTTCCTTGCTCCCCTGGGAGCTTAAACATGATTTTACAGATTCATAATAGGGCTGGAAGGTACCTCAAGAGGTCATTTAATCCATCCTTTGTCTCAAGGCAAGATCAAACATATCAATCTTGACAGATGTTTGTCTAGACTGTCTTTTTAAAAACTTGCAATTATAGGGATTCCAAAATCTCTCCAGGCAATCTATGCCAATGCATCACTATATTTACTGTTAAAAGGTTTTTTTTCTAGTAACTAATGTGACTTTTCCTTGTTGCAGTATGCACCCAATACTGCTTGTTCAATTGTCATTGATAGAGAGAATAGATTGTTTTCTTCCTCATATAGCTCGTTTAAAAAGAAGCATATTTAAAGAATTAGTTCAAAGGATAAAAACAGATTAGAGATCCAGGAAACACAACTATGAGTGGGCTGAGAGAACTGAGTCATTTAAATTTAAAGAGAGAAAACTAAAGAGGTTTGAGACAAACCTTTAAATATGTAAAAACTCTTCTAGTGACCCACACTTTTTTATTTAGCACGCAGGAACTAAAATTAGACATAGTACTATAGGAGGGGTCTTAAAAACTACAAGCACTAAAAAATTTTTTTCTGAGTCTTGGTTATGCATCTGCTGTTACGTGTCATAGAACACCTGCTACACTCATGACAATACTTCTGATAACTCACATTAAATTTATAGCCTTCTGATGCAAAGTACTATCCATCCATTTATTCTCATCTTATATTCCTGGCTAAACATAGTATCTTGAATATATACATATTGAAATGCATTCTGTTTTTTTTCCAAAAAATATTTACCAAGGTAATTTTGAAATCTTTCCTGTGTCTGTTGACTGTAGACCTCCTCCAGACAGCAAGCATCTACTCACTGGCTTAATCCTCTGCATTTATTGAGGAATGAAGAACAAAGATGTCTCAAGGCTGCCCAGAAGGTTCTCCCTAAATTCTCCTAGAAATTTCTTTTCTTAGATTCCCCTTTTCTCAATAAACTGGCAATGTTTCATGACTGTGATACATTTGTTACCTGATTAGTTGCACAGCAGCTACCCCGGAAGTTAATAGTTCCTTGCTGACATGGCCTTACTTCATTCAAAGTTAATGGCAGTGAATTCAGGAACTTGACTATTAAATGTCCTAAGTAAAATCCCAGAGGTAATGATCTGATGCAAAATTATCTTTTCTGTTCCTTCCATGAATATACATATACCAGGACAGAACAAGATACATATGGTAATTGATCACATTTAAAGCCCTCAATTGTGTAAATCAATACATTGGTTCCAGAGATGCATGACAAGAGTTAAACAGTGAAAGAAAGCTAGAAAGAATTGTTTTGGTTTTGTTCTTTGTTTTTAGAAAGTTTTATAATTAGTGTTGGGGCACACTGGGCACTGAATTCATTTCATAGTATCACACATAAAAGCAAGTTGAATTCCTCTCAGTGCAAAACCAACCTCAAGCTACCTTGACAACAAGATACCAATAACCCTGTAATTTCAATTGTTCGCTTTTTTTTATGTGTTCTGTATCTCAGTGAAGTCTCATCTTCCCAGCCTAGTGCCATAGGCTAATAATCTGTAACAAAACTCACCCTCAAAAAATGTCAGATATAATGAAAAACACAACTTCACAGAAGAGAAAGTTGGCCTTAGCTAAATCCTAAGGGCCCTAGCTCTCAGATTCTGTAGGTTCTTCTGTTTCATCCTCTAACCCTGAATTAGAAGGGTATGTGAAATTGAACTATTCCTGCTTCTTTCTACTGAATCACTTATTACCCATAAAAGAATAAAAGACATCCAAAGAATGAAAATTCTATTGCCAGCTGAGAAAAAAATGTCCCTAGCAGTTGAAACCAAAAACTGACCATCCACTTTAATGATCTATTAATATATAATATATAAAATTTGTAGCAGTAGATGCAGATGAACACATTCAACCTGCCATCCCAAATGGTTGACCTTCTTATATGTCGCTCAGTCATTCACAACACTGAAGGGAGTATAACATCCTATGGATCTGATTCAGTAACATTCTGTGATGGTATAAATTAATTCCAATGTGGAAGACTTTAATGCAGCAAAGAAAGATAGCATGAGAATTAGGAACCTCATGGACTGAGAAAGAAGAGGAAGAAAGATGGCACGATTATCAAAAGAAATTCAGAAGGCTTCCTTTCATTCTAAACAGCATCTATTGTGTATTTTTTGATAGGTTTTGTGACAAGTTAGAAATATTTAATTTTTTTTTTAAACCAAACATATGTTAAATTAGGAAAAACAAGGTTAAGATAACAGAGCCTTACATTCCTTTATTATCACTAGTAATAAATGACAGTATTGCTTATTCATTTAGTTCCCAGCTACCCTACTGATAGCCAGTGAATAAAGTCCAGGTCAGAAACAATTACACTGATCATATGTGAGATCTGATGATTTGCCCCATTAAACAGAAAACCAGGTTAACACACCACATCTATGCAAATTTTAAATACTGATGACTGTACCCAGATAAGGTTGACCAGATTCAAACAAGCGTGCTGGAAACAGAGGTCAAAACGCTAGCTCTAAATTAAGGACTGCACTGTTTTGAAACAGTACATCTTCCAAGAACAAAGGGATTACCAACAGACCTACATACCACTATCTTTAATGTAAGGGTTATTCCAATTTTCTTTGGCTTTAATAAGCAGGTATAATTCTTTGAAATTTGATCAATGTCACCATACAGATGTATTAGCTTGAAAATAGATCTATATGAAATGCTCAGCCAATATCTCATTGATTTATACTGTACCATAACACAGTGTGCCAACTTCATTGAATAAGTGATATATCACTGCTATGAATTTGATGGTTTTCCATGTTACATTTTCTATTTCAGCAGGTTGCTAAATGTCAAGTGAACGCTTTATGCTGACTTCAGACCTCACCAAAAAAATCTTTCCCAATACATTGCAGAGCTAGCTCCACTGATGATCACTGTGGGGTAGTGATTTTTTTTTTTTTTTTAACATGCCATGGAGCACATAGCCAAGATCATCTTTTTCTACTCTGAATGAAAAATCCAGGCATGTACCTTTAGGGCATTTAAGAATTAAGAATTCTTAGAACCTGAAATGAAAGAATATTTTCCCTTTATAATTTTTCTGTTGATTGAGATTGGGATCAACATTTCTATAAAAAGCAATCAATTTAAAAAAGAAATAAAAATCAAGATTCTTAGTCCTTGTATTTAAAATTATATAGCCAAGCCACTGTATGTGAAGCTGGGGGTGAAATATTCAACATTAACTAAAAGAAGGTCCCAACTGACTTAAACAAAATTAATCAAATTAATTAAATGGCTGAATACTTCCAGTCCTGCCCCATGTTATCAGCTTTACATAATGCTGTAAAGAATTTGCTATCATAAAGCAAATAAAGAATAATAATGTTTGCAACAAATTTTTATTAAGACAAGAAAATAGTTTTGAGAAGGCAAGTTTGGATTTATATAGAGGTTGATTCTGAATTACATATTTTATTAATGGACATGCAGGTCTGCCATTACCCCTTCCAGAATTTGAGTGGTTATCACTCAAAAATGATACAATATTTGCTTCTACTTAGGTGTTTGGAATATTTAGGTTTGTGATTAAGCATTGAATCCTAACTCTAATGGCCTTTTATCCCCTACAAATGTAGGGAAGTTTCATTTTAATTTGTGTTAAATAAATTATTTTCTGTTTGCAATCTAAAAAAAAAAAAAAAACAAACACCCCAAAACACTAGTTTGCTCTTGGCTTTTTCCCTGTCTCGTCTAAACACTGCAAATGTCAAGTTTGCTCACTAATTAAACATGTCTGTCTTAGACTCCACTTGTATCTTTCATCATAATAGTGCAGAGTCCCAGTGAGACACTATACATTCATGTTTTCAAATAGAAAATGTAAAAAAATACAAATATAAATTTAATGCAGCAATCTCTTAATGAGCAAAGCAATCATGGCATGGAAAGAATGAAGGAAGTAGCCTTGCAAAAAGCTCTCAGTATTTACAAGCCCAAGGCTTCAGAGTCTGGTTGAGATATGTTTCTGTGCAGATCCTTTATAAAGGAGTAGAATGAAATGTGAATTATTAGTGGAAGTCAGGGAAAACATGCTTAAAAAGAGACGTTTGAACTACAAGGTGCATTATGTTTATAAAATAAATTATAAAATACTGGATTTTCAAGATCAGGATTGAAATCTTGCAGGAAGAGATTTCTTACAGGATTTTAGTTGTTCTGCATCTATTTAGAAACAAAAATTTAAAAAAACCCCACAAACCAATCCAAAACAAAACAACCCAAACAACAAGAACAACCACCACACCAACAACTAACCTTAAAGATATGCATCAGCAGTTTAAAACTTTAGCAAAAGAAGGTTTTTTCAAAGTCTAGTTTTAAAAATGGCTGAAACTTCCTGGTGCTTGTGTAGTAAGGTATCTCCTAGTTTACGGCAGCTGACACATTCATAGCAAAAATTGCCATTTTTCTGCTTTTTGTCATTTTCTTTGAGGTCTCTGTGTGGCCACTGATCAGTATGATTAGTAAATTGAATTTAACAAAACTTCAGATACAGCCAGGAACACAATAAGAGAGTATTAAAAAAAAATAAATTAGCATTTGTCACAAAATAAAAAAGAAAAATATATGAAAGAAATAAGGTGTATTTCAGATGGAAAGAAATTATAATCATGAAATAAATTCAAAAGACCATCAAATGTTTAATATGAGCAACTGGAGAAATTAGATGGAGAAGGAACAAGTAATTTTTAAAATCTATCAAATAAAAATGATCATACTAAAGCATGAAGAGTCGTCAATGTTCTTCCCTTAACAGGACACCAGCTCTCCGATGCCAGAGGGATTGTTAGACAGACCTGTTTTGCAGAACCGGACTCTCTCTCCATTTAAATGTATATCACAGGGAAAAGGCCATCTGTATGTCACAACAAAGTAGGTCGTGCTGAGTACCCTCAGTGCAGATACTGACCTACACAAGAAAGTAAAAGCTCGTAGGTGCACAGAGAACTATTCTGTAGCCATCTACCAGGATATAGTTCATGCACAAGACCTCCTGAGATCAGTCAGTAACTTTCCTTCCTTCATCAAATATGAGCTCTGCCACAAGCTCCGTTTGCTCCCTCGCATAGTCCCACACAGCACACTGTCACAGACAGATTCAGCTGTGGAACATATGTTCCACATTTCACAGCAAAACTGAAAATGTGGGTTTCGGAAAACCAAGAAAAACAAACATTGCTGGCCAAACATGCTGTGCTAAACGTAAACTCAGCATTTTGATCAGAAACATGGCACATAACTTTAAAAAACAGATTTTGGGAAGGTACCAGACGCACAAGTATTGTCATGGGGCATGACTGTAGTTTTCTCCATGGCAGCATCTCAGTACTGGAACTGTACTCCAAAATTCAGTACAGCACTGGTGAACTGGCATAAGACAAACTATCAGGTATCACTGTCTTTTGATCTTTTAACCTATTAGAATTTTCTGTACCGGAGCCCTCATCCATGTGGGAGCAGAGCTGTACCACTCAAAGGACTGACACTCTTTCCTTCCACTCCCTTTTCTACTTAGTATCATACAGTGGGTCCCAAAAAAGCAGGGAATTGTAGTGGCTTGGGATGGTCAAGTGTCTGATGAAAATAAAATGTTGCGGAATTAGAAGGTAATATATGGGTGAAAAGAAAGGGTATGGGGTTGTGTGGCTGTGGGAAGAAAAGGAAAAGATGGAGTGAGATTTAGGGCAAGAAAGTGTTGTTTGGGCAAGGCTAGCAAAGGATTAAAAAGAGAAATGGCTAAAGTAGTAGTGAAAGAGAAGTAACTATGCTGATTTTGAATATCTACAACTAAAGGCTGTATTGACAGAATTATATATGAGACCTTTTGTGAGAGGAGGAACTAAAAAAGATTAATTCAGTTTTTAGTTTTCAAACAAGTGTTTCAGAGTGATTCTGCTTTACAAATATATGCAAAAAGTTTAGTTTCGTTCCAATACAGAACAGAAATTAATTTTCAAAACCTTAAAAGCAGAGATGTGCATCTCCTGATAGCAAGGTGAGATATAGCTGAGTTATTAACATTAAGGAAAACCAAATAATTTTGAGGAGTGATGAGAGAGACAATGTGGGAGAAAAATAAAGGGCAATAATGTCCTCTGTTCAAATTAACATTAGGGATTAGGCTTGATTCTGATCTCGTTTATACAATCTATCTCAGTTTCACAGCAGTTACATTCAATTTAAATGGCATTTAGTGGGACTTGAATTAAGATTCTGACCTTACCAATACTGTAAACTACCAGAACTGGAGAATCATTTCCTTGTGTGCCAGTTAACATACAGATCTAGCAGCTGGCATTTTTGCTTTGTTCACTGTGTTAAAGAGGCAAGGATGTAAATGCTTCATGAGAACTATTTGCAGCATTAAAGTAATTCTGAAACAATTAGTAGAATATTTAATTTAACCATATAGAAAAAACAATAAATACCTCTTTTGTTATTAACCCTAGGACTTTTTTTGCCAGTTCATTAATGCAAAAGTACACTCCACAAGGAGACATAGTACCTTCTGGTTTGGTGTCCTACTGTTTCAACTGCTTCTGTTTTGGTAAACAGGATATTAACTGTATTTTTCTGAACATATATCTAAATGTGGAAGTTGCTAAAGTGACATCTTTAAACACTATGCAAGCTTACCTTGATGAGTTCCATTTGAATTAAATTAATAGGGAAGCCTCAAAAGCACTGAAATCCCATTTTCAGAAAGACTATGTACACTTGAGGACTTGTGTTTCAATGCAAGATAAGGTTACTACAGCTCCTAAAGCATTTAGGTAGTTTTGAAGAACAAATCTGAGATGTTGAGGGCTTTTTGCCTCCTCAAAAATACCTAGCTACTGGAAAAAAAAAATCAGATTGTGTCCTTAGGCTGGGACAGAAGAGATTTCAGCAGCCCTGAAATTTTTTTTCTTTCCTTTTATGGAACCATTGAATGAAATGAGCTCCTACCAAATAAAGCAAGCAATAGAGCGGCCTCTTACCCCTCCATCCACCAACAAAAAATACCTCTGGCATTTTATCCTAAACTGGAATACATTCCCTGTATTCCACTGAAACATCCTTCTTCACGATTGCAGAAACTGTGTTCTACAACGCCAGATACTGGTCTGTTTGAAGTCAACATAGAACTTATCACTGATTTCATGGGGTCAGCATTTCACCTACCAGATTTCATAAACGTTTCCTCTGAACACAATAGGTGCAATTTTTCTTCAGAAGTAAGCATACTTATATGTCTGTAAGACTACATATAGGTAGAGAAGTACGTAGCTAGAGTTTTCAGGTCAAATATATTACATCTTTCCTACAATTTGCATCCCTCAGCAATGGTTGCACACTAAACACAAACACATATACAGAGACAAGTTTTTCTTTGATGAGCACACACTTTAAAAGTGAAAACCAAACAAAGGGTCCTGACAAAGAATGTAAAACAAAGTGAACAGGGTAATGAATAACAGAGCTCACAGGTCTCTCTAAACAGAGATACCTTATTTATACAAGCCAAACTAAAATGACAGAGAGCTTGGAGTATTATGATGAATGCATTTTTAATAGAAACAAAATGAACATATATTTTTCATTCACAGACAGACAAAGCTATCTTTTACTAATTTCTACTGTTTAAAGTTTTAGACCATTTTTTATAAATTGCATTTGAAATTATTCTTTTGTTTCATACTAAAAGAAATTAAAAGAAAAACTCAAAAGTAGTAGCACAAATCTTACCAAATCTAATGAGTTTTCAGAGGAAGTTAGGTCCACAGTCTATGTCTTGTACTTGTCAAAAACCTTCCTCTTTGGAAAACATTAACATTCTAATGAGTAATACTATTTGACACAAAGCGTTTTCCACTGTATGCCTGTATACCACAACAGTTACTCCACCAAAGTATCTTGTAAATTCTTTGCTAATTTTTGTGAAGTTGGATTGTTGCTAAGAACTTATTAATTAAACATCACTATCATCCTCATTAATGACTCCTTTTCCCCAAAACATTTACAATATAACCACAGTATTCAAGTATATATTTCTACACAAAATATACATATAGTCTACCTTTGTCTATTTACTGGTAATCTTTTTTGATTCTTATTTCTGTCCAGTCCTCTCTGCCTTTAGCCAGGTTCTTTGCAATTTCCCTCTCTTTCTCTTTTCCATACACAGTTGCCCTCTCTAGACCACCTCCTCTAGGTCTAATGAAGGATTGACTTCCCTAGACACAGAATTGTAATCTTAACATATTCTCGAAACCACCACCCATCAATTCTACAATTCACTCAAGCATTACTCCTGAAAATTTATTAATGGATTCTGATTGTGATAATTAAACTACTCTAACCTCTTTTTCTGGTAGAGCTCTCATCTTCATCACCTTCATCATAAACTCATACTTAATTTTTCCCACCAGAATAAGTATCTCTGAGAGCAGCAAGGCAGTTGCCCAAACTCTCACAGTGTTACTAATCATGGTCATATGATTTGCCAACATTTAAGAACCTTTCATACTCACTTTGTTTTCATTTAAATGCCTTCCAAGAGGCCTTTTAACATGCTGACATGCAACAGTATGGAAATCGTTCTGTAATTTGTACATTCCTTCCAGCCACCTTTCCTTCGTACTGTGTCAATCTCACCCAATCAGTTCTGCTAGCATATCATCCACTTTTGAAAGGTTTAGTTTTGGCCTTTTCAGTGGCAGATATTACTTCAGATTTTCATGGATATAGTTTATTTCACCTGCACAATCAATATTATTTAACAATGTTTTATCTTCTTCAAAGTATCTTTACTCATATCAATCACATGCGTTTCTTCTCTCAGAATTTCTCTGGTTGCTGATTTAATAACCTTAGTTGGCAGTGCAAAATCTCCTATCAACAGAATTCTTACTCAGACATCTCTCCTGAGCTACTACTCTCTTTGTTGCCACCTTCTAATTCTGTCCTGCTCTTTTAATTTCGTATGGCCAGTTTCAAATTTGTTTATTTAGTTTTTTCTTTGGACTTCATTTCTGTTCTCAGTAATCATAAACACTTTGAGAACCATTTTCTTTCTTGATCCAATTTTTCACTGTTAACATTCTCAGCTATGCCCACGGGGGTTACCTTAGTAACTTCCCACTTAACACTACACTCTTGCCCCTCCTTTAGCTTCAACAGTGTTCAAAAATTGCTATTGACATCAGCCGTATTTCTTCAAATAGTAATTCAGTGAAATTTCAGTAGAGCCAGGACTCTGACTTCTTCATTTTTAATTTAAAAATATAGATACATACAATCAGCCATCTGAATCACATTTTTCTCCAGTATAAGTTCTGCAAATGCAGGTGAATACTCTCCGTGTTGACACCAACACAGAGTCATCTAATTTCTTGAATAGTAGTTTGATAATCTCTGGACAGCCTCCTCCATGAAGAAGGAATAGGGTTTTTGAATTGACATGCTACAGCTATAGAATATTTTATTGCTACAATAAACCTGTAACTATTAAATTAATTAAACAATGGGCATGATGTGCCTGAGCTTTAAGCAAGTGAATGTGGGTTAGTTATTTTATGGTATCTGACTCAGCTACTTCTGATGAACTGACCAGAGAGAATACCCACATTGCTAGGAGAGCACTTTCAATAGACTCAGAAGAGAAACCAGACACATACTGAACTTTCTTTTCCTATTCCCAGTGTCACTAACCTAGTTTAAAGTGAAAAATCCTACCTGAACAAGAATTTTCCCTTGTTTATTACATCTCAATAAGACTCAATCCTGTAGGCATATATGCCTAGGTGTAACTATTTATGTCAGGAATATAAAAAGCATTAGAAATGTGAAAAGCTGTTTCAATGGGTATTTGCACAACTATGACTACAACCAGTAAGGTCCTGTGCTCTTTCTGCAGGATAAAGAGTAAAGTCATCCAAAAAACAAAGTGAGGGCAGCTAATGGGTAAAACATCAAACTTCTTGTCAATTTTCAGTTATCACCCATTAATTATATCCATTTATATTAAGTCAGGACTGGTTTTTAAGAAAGTAAGGACAAATTAAAAGGCATGTGAGGAAATGCTATCAAATACCAGGGGACAGCAAAGGAATAGAGGGGGAAAATCAGAAAAAATGTATTACTAGAAATTTAGAAAACACTTTTATCCTAAGAATTTACTTTTAATAGAATTCTTTATGATTTATTTGATTCTGACACGGTGAGGTTTTTATTTACTTTCTCTATATTTTTCTTCCCACTCCCTACTTATTTAGATGACTGGGCATATAGGGGCTATAAATTTTCCAATAATTACTTTTGAATTTTTTACTGTCCACAATCTAAAAAAGCCAAGGTCACAAAAGTTGCCACTAACTGCTGATCATAACAGATTTACCTTTCTTACATCCTAAAATCTGAATTTAAAAAGAAGAGTAAAAATGGAAAAATGCAAAGTATTCAGAGAATCAAGAGGCCTTAAATGAACTTCTGGTTGCCACACTTTTGTGGTGGGGGAGGGGATGGGGAATAAAAAATAAATAAATAAAATAATCCACCTCTAAAGGACCAGGAAAAACCTATGAAAAATACCTTCCTTATTTAATCCTGCCATGTTTATTAGGACATCTGTTCACCTGCTTTATACTTTAGTGTGCTGATGACCTTACAGAAGCAGGCTGTAAACTTCTGCTTGATTTTTGCCTGCACTGATAAAGAAACAAATTTCTGCACATGCTTTGAAGACTGTAAGGTAATTCAGATAGAAATTTCATATTCCAGTGATGGCTTGAACATGGAAAAAACCACCATGGCAATAAAAGAAAGAAAGGTAAATCAGTTGAATACATGAAAAGACAACCATTTCAAAAAGATCGCATCCACCAACTAGGTTTTATAAATTATTGCTATAAAAATCAGTGAATTTCTTTTAACATGGGTTAAATTGGGAAAATTTAATGGACTGGATTACGCCCATTAATTTGTTTCATTAATTTCATTTTACAGCTTTGTGAGATTTTAACAGAAAATTTAAGATCTGGCATGAGCTTACTCTATTTGGTATTTAGCAACTGTGCAAAGCAGTAGTTTCATAAGGCTTAAAGGAGGAAGACTATAACAGAATTGGCCTGCAGTCTGGATACATACGTACACTGGGAAATTCAGAATTTTTAGTGAGCAGAAAAAGAATTCAGAATGTTTATACTTCTCAAGCAAAACAGATTTTTCAAAAAGTTCCTATCACACTGACAACTAGAAAGCATTTAATATGTATCACTGAGTACTGACATTTTAAAAAATCCTTTTCATCAGCTAGTGAGGGTCAAAGCAACTATTAGATGCACTATTTCATCTTTGAAGTGATAGGAAATGACATAAGAGTCAGATGTGGAAAATTAGATGTAAGAAAATTCCATGAACAAATTGATAGAATGGACTTACCCTTCAAAAAATGATAAATATGTTTTATTTTTAAGTTCCATACCCATTACATTATGTGCTTTTTGGTTACTTTTCTAATGATATTGTGAAGACAAAGTTTTCTCTTAAAAGAAGAGCATCACAGAGCTCATAATCCTTTTCTAACCTTTTGGTTGAATGCAAGCACTTTCATTTGACAAGTAGGAAATACCAGTATCAAAATGCAAACCTCACTGTCTCACAGACCACCAAGATTCTCTTTCCTAAACTTCTCCTTCCTATCCCATTAACAGGCAAGGAAAGTTCAGATATCATTTCACATGCTCAGCGATCCATCATGAACAAACTAGAAGGACTTTAGGCCAGATTTCTTTAGACATTTATTACTTCTGTTTTTTTCACATAATTTTCTTTACACAAATATTCTCTTGTGAATTTAAAGTCCCAGGGATCATATTGTGGAGTTTAGAATACTAAAAACTCCTGTAAAGATTTGATTAAGATGAAGCTTTATTTTTCGGAACTAAAACCTTTCTTCACTCTGATGCTTATACAGTATTAAGCTAACGTAAAGTTCCAACTGAAGTGCAAGTATACATGATATATGTGCCCCATTTATAGTACATATAGACCGTTTGTCGGCTACACTAGCAAATCTAATTAAATGTTCTGATTTGTGTTTATGTAAAGAAATAAGTTTTTGTGGCGCTTTTTTCCCCCCCAAGGAAGCATAAGAATAATACTGTTTGTGTTACCCAGATTAGAAAGAGTTATAAAATAAGTACCTAGGATAATTTGAATAAACAGTACCTGAAGATTTATTATTCAGAAGTATGGGAAAAAAGTTGTTGGATTGGATTATCAAAAAATAACCTTAAAAAAAAAAAAAACAAAACAAACAAAAAAAAACAATTAAACTATCGAGGGAAAGGATACAAATTATTGCATGGGGATTTAGAGGCATAGCCATGTTATGCACTGTAAATTAAAGTCATTTATAAAGTACAACTGGAAACCATATATAACAACAACTTCTTAGTCAGCAAAGGTGAGTCAAATTATTTGCCACTGCAAGAACAATTCCATGGGATAGCTCACTGCATGCTTATCAAATGTTTGCTGTCTTCAGAATATTAAAAAATATTAACATGCCCTGAAGACAGCCACTAAGTTCATTGTCATTGGAACACTCCCAGCTATATTCTCTGCAAGGGTAAAAGAGGACACAGCCAAAAGTCTTGCTGCGTGGATATACCAAGTTCCCTTAACACTCCCTCTCTGTTCTCTGTCAGAGAAGGTCAATTACATATGGTAATGATGGGAAGGAAGGTGCTTTAGAGCAATGATCTAACAGATCTCAGAGATAAAAATAAGGGAGTTAGTGGACAGTTACAGATGTCTGGCATGTATCTGGAAGATGTCTATCCAGTCTGCAGCTGTAGAAAAGTTGATCTCAAATTAGGTATAGTTAAACTTAGGGGGTACTCAGAGACCAGTAGCTGAAAGCTTTAAGGAATGGAAAGAAATTCTTTTCTTGGCCCTCCTATAAAAAAGGAAAATTTCACAGTAGATCTTTAGGGTGAAACATATAAAGCTTTAAAAGAACTCAGGCTTTGTTTCATTTTTGTAGTTTCACTGCTAAATGCAAGTGTGTATAATAATACATACCTTGTAATAGTGCCCTAAATTATTATGTATTTATTTTCATGAACAATCTTACCTCACATTTCTATATCATTTAAGTAAGCATACTATATGATATTGTATAAGACTGCTCATAATGGGAAGGATAGCTAAAATCCCCAAATCCCAATATTGCTTAATTTTTATAGATTATAGGATTTAATACAAATCATAACATGTTCTGACAGTACAGTGGAGAGAAAGAGTAGAAGAAAACACAAGTCATTCTCACAAGCTCTAGGTTTGCCATACTACGAGAGTCATTCTCAGATTTTCCTTGTTGTTATAGTCTCTTCATGTTTTAAAAAGATTCTGGAAAGCTGGAGAACTACTGAGAATATAAATTCTATTATATATGGATTTTTTTTCCCCTGAAAACCTTATACAATATAATCAACACTTTTGAAGCCTCAAATACATGCTTTTCTTTTAATGGTATTTCTCGGCTTTGCAAAGGTAAGACAGGTATACTAAATAGCAAGTGGTACAATGGTTACCACGGTTAAGATCTGCAGTCTTTTTATATTGAATGGTAAATACTTAAATATTTGTATATAATCCAACAAGTGGACAGAGCAGGAACAAATCAGCCACATCAATATAGGTATCTCTCTCCTCATTTTAACGTGCTCCTGTAACCAGCTTTCCACTTCATGAGTGCTGTTATTTTCCTCCCCACTTTTGAAGAGGAAAGTGAGGCTTATTCTTGCCTCTAAAAAGGAAAATGATAAAGTGAAGATTACGGGCTACCTGTAAACCCAGATTTCAGCCAGAGGTGAGAGGTTCTCAGTATTTCTCACACATCTCAGTTCTTTTCTAGAGGAACCTTTGTTTTAGACAGCCATTATGATTTACAGGGTTTTTTTATTTGACCTCCATAAATAATATGCCAAAGAAATAGACAAAAGTCTTTTGAATTAAATCAAATCAGTTCAGTTTATGGGTGCCACGGCATTGAAATACACATCTTCAGAAGAAGATATAATCTGTGAATTTTATAATCAACCAAGACAACTTGTCAAGCAAAGTGAAGTAATTAAGTTATTTGAATAAATAACTCATATAAAGCAAATATTCCATATTTGGCTGTAAAATACTATTAGAGAATTTCTTATATTGCTTTGTAGCTGTGCTGACATGCAGGTGATAAACTAGAAATAACAGTTACCTCCACACAGGTTATAAATGCTCAGGAACTCAAGCCACTTATTTAGATGCTTGTATTTTAATTTAGTTTCCTCATTTCATACAAATGAAAGTTGCTTAGGATCAAAGTAGGATATTGTATTTAAATGCTTTAAAATAATTTCAAAAGCAAATTAAGTGTAAATGGAATTGTCACATCTTCAGGACAGTTTACCCACAACATTTTTTTAAAAGAATCCAAACATTTACAATCATATGGGATATATGGACTCCAGCATTTGATAGCATTTTCTGAAGAAGATGAATTAGTGATGGGATACATCACTCAAGCTAAGCACAAGGGCCTTCAAATTGCTACAGTTAGACAAAATGACGGTTTAGCTCATGCAATTGCTAATTTGTGAGGTTTTGGTGGGGTTTTTTAATGCTTATATCATAGAAAACAAATTATTTTTTCCAAATGCTAAATTTCCTTTACATTAGACAATATTTATGTTACACATTTTTTTAGAGTATCTGCCTTTACTATAGCTCTGGAAGTGTTTTTGCTGTGCTCTGCCTCTGCAGCCTGGATTGATTTGTGGAGAAGGATGGCTTGGCAAGTAAAAGGAGGGGAAGATACTTCTTAAACCTGTCATGGGCATTTCTACGTATTCTGTGGTATTTGAATTGTATGTCCTTTCTGACAAAAAGCCTATTGCCTGCTATGAAAGAGATCAATGGGTGATATTGTGCAGTGATTGCTATTTGTTTAAGAGAAATCTCCCTGACTGACCCACTTCCTGTAATGCATAAAAAATAAATGACAGAAGTAATATTTTTGTTCTTGTTTCACTTTCATTCATCTTATTTGATCAGCACTGAACAAAACTGACATCTCATCAAACCCAAAAGTGTATTTCTGCACTAGGTTCATCAGAGGGTGGCATTTAAAACACAGACATTGCAGGAACAAATGTATTTGCCAGCTCTGTCCATCGATGTAAACCTGACCTTTATCCTGTAGATTTATTGACACTGTGCTGCTTTGTATCATATTTCATTACTATGTGGAAAGCCTGGAAGGTCCTCCCTGTAAAACCACTTTTGATTTTGATCTGCAAATTTTTGCATCTACAGCAGATTAATCTAAAGACTGAGGAAACCTTAATACGCCTTAATCTTACATAAAACAAGATGACTTAATTACACTTTTTAAAATGGCTCCACATTGGTCTGTCTTTCAGTTGCACTAGTTCTTAGGGACATCGTGCAAGGAGAACAGCATCACTGAGTAGCATTTTCCTACAGTCTCTTTTGCCTCCCTCCAAACCCAATACATTGATAATTCCTGTTCCAGGAAGGAAGAATGTAATAAGTATAGTCACGCAATTAGGATTTACAAGTTTAAAATAGCCAAATAAATTCCATGTACAAAACATGACCTAGGCTCCCATATTACATTACTAAAACAATCATGGATTTGCCTTGTAGTTATGCAGTATGCTTCCAGTTTGTTCCTACAATCACCTAGGAGACATGTAAGCCCTTTAATGAACTGGGTATTCAAAACTTCTTTGAATTGATACATAAACATTTTAACTATAGGTAACAGCTCTGTGACTAAATATTTTGTTCTGTGGCTAAATATTTTATTCTGTGTGGGGAAATTTTGACAAGAACAAAAAAATCAAAGCTAATTCTGATCATGCTGAAAAAACACATTTTCCCAACTAATTGGGTAAATAATGGCTTGCATTTCTTCAGTATGTTCTTTTCCTAAATCCCCTGGAAGCTTTCCAACAAGCCAGAACACTGAAGCACCATGCTGGTGAGCCCTACGTGAATCACATCTGTGTCATCGCTTTCAGCCTTCTAGGCTTGAACATATTGAAACAGTCAATGCTTGGCAGTAAAGCAAATAGGCTATTTTCCTTAAAGAAAGAAAAATCTATTCCTTTTGTGCTGGATTCTCAAATCCTAATATTTACTCTTGTCTAAATAATGCATAATTGAGCACTAACGTAAACCAGCTCTAGATTTCTCTTGAAACCATTGTTTTCTTTCTTAGAGCTGGAAAGCAAATGAAAATCATCCTTTCATTCCTGCATTAATTGAGGATAAAAGATTAGACCTCAGTCCTTGAAGTCAAGAGAAAGACATAGGAAGGGTAGAGCAAGAAAGGGGGAGAGGGATTTCCACTTGTCTGTTAAGTGTCTGAATTTACAAACATCTGTATCTGAGGTAGCTGCCTGCTTTCAATGGAAAGAAATGGGCATTTCTAGAGGATAGTTTCTCAGACATATCTTAAACATCTTCCTTTGGGATAGGTAAACGGACACATCCCAGGTGTAAATACTTCATAAGCTTCAGGTAAAGCCCAAGGTTATGTGCGCTAATTTTAATGAGACTCTGAATCTGCATTTTTTCCCTCTTAAGTGAATTTTGGAGATTTAAAACAGAGCTTTCTCCAGTGGCAATTTTAAAAAACACACAAAGTCAAAAGCAAGAAAGGTGCAGATTTGTGACACACAAAAAAGTCAATTCCTCGTTGACTATGTTCCTCTAAACATGTAAGCGTAAATTTTAGTCTATATAATTAAGAAGTCCTATATTTTTTCCTCTTCATTAATATTTCCAGTGCTTTTAATTTTGCAGACATTATGGGAAACAGAAGAGGAAAAAAGTCACCTTCAGAACTAAGATCAATTAATCACATTTAACTGGTTTTATGGAAAGAAAACAGAAATGACAGTTCCAGTAGTTCACATAGAGCCCCATCTAGCAGAATTGAAACAGAAGTGTCTCCAGTTTTAAGAAAGCAATATTTATTGGTTAGAGATAGTTACTTTTGAAATGTTCTTGGATTTTTTAATTGTTTTTTTTCATGATTTTTTTTTGTACCATAAAAAGTGGATTTTAAGTTGCTGGAGATGCTGCTTTTGGAAATTAAAAATAGATTTTAAAAACAATCTAGTACATATGACAAAGTAAAATTATTCAGAAATGTTTTTATTCCTTTCACAACTGCTGTGGGTTTGTCATCTTCAGTACCACTTTACTCACTAGCAAGGATGTAAAGATAGTAAATACTGCTCATTGTAAAATCTGGCTACTCATTGCCTACACATCACATGCTAATTTTTGTTTCTCAGAAAGAAACTTCCTAAAATGCTGATTTAGATGAACTATTTATTGCACTAGCCTTTTTTTTTTTTCTTCTTTTGGTCCTAACAGTGGCAGATGAAGTGTTTAATAAGACTCCCATAATATTTCATTAAAATTGAAGTACAGTACCTTACTCCTGGATGATGTTCTCATTAGACTGCCTTGTCTATAAAGCAGCAACTCAACTGGTGAACAGATGAAAAAAAATCAGTGTAAAGAAGATAAACTAGATGACCTGACTACTTATCACCAGACTTATTTGAATCTTCCTTTTGGCCTTTTACAGACTAGCAAGGAAGTGCTAGAAGTGCAGGCTATAAAATGTGATAACAGACAAAAAGATACAGATAAGGAGGAGATGGGAGGAAAAATGCTGACTATCTTTGCTGATCAATGAAAGAGGAAAACCAGACACATTTTATAGCTCAGAAACTGCATCAGAAAAAAAATAGTTACAGCAGTCATGTGCACATAAATGGAATATGATCTGTAAAAATAGATGTTTTCTCCATATTCTGTATTTACAAAAATATGTCTTTAAACCCTTCTCTTTAATTTGCTGACTGATTACCATTAAAGGTTTACTGTTTGTTTGTCACGATTGCATTCCACGAGCAACTTCAAGACCATTTTCATGTAAAATGCTTATAGATGTTCAGCCAATCACACAGACACATGACCATGATCTCTTCACATAAAATTTATTAAATGGCAAAGTTAGTGCAAGCGATAATGATACTGTTGGAACTTGTTGGGAAGACCCCTGAAATGGATGATTTAATTTTTAAACATTTTTAAAGTTTCAAATATCTGAATGAATCAGACATCGTGCCATGTGTTTTGCCTGCTCGGATTTCTGTGGCTTTTGTAACTGTAGAGGAGGGTTTCCAATAATTTGTTGTATTGTCCAGAGAGGTAGCTGGCAAACAGCAAACTGTGATGAAATCCCTAGCTGCTTTTGAACAATTGAAAAAAAGGGAATTGTGCTTAGGCTCAGGTGAAGGAAGACCAGCTGAAATGATATTTACTTTTACAAACTTCCCAATCTTCTTCATGGTACTTTAGCTCTAGTTTATAGTAGCAACTATGAAAATCACATTACCATTAATTTTATCAGGACAAAAAATAGTCAGCATTGAAAAGAGAAGTTTTTTGCAGAAAAACTGGGACAGACACTGATTTTTACTGCCAGGATAACAATGTTTTCTGCAACAGCCGTATACATATTTTACTGTGGATAAAGCTGGTTTTGATAATGATAATGTTAATATAGACTTTAATCAGTCAGCCTTATCCCAAGTATTTAAGACTGTTGTATTTGGTTCTCTGCTGTACTGCTTTTCTGGACATACCTCATTCAAGGTATACTCTGCAAATAGCCTAGCAATGATTCCTTGCTTTGGGATCAAGAGTCAAATATTTGCAGATGCTGTTTTATGTCCTGGCTCAATTAACAGGGAAGGTTTGTGAGAAGCAGTTTTTACATGGTCCTGATAAATTGCTTGACTAAACGCACTTTTTGTACTGGCTGCAGATGTTTACCTGACTCATCGATTCATGAAATCTGACAGAGATGACTTTGAGGTCTCCATGTATATGCCTGATGTATGCAAATACAATTAATATATTAAATATAAGCCATGCTGGGGCAGTAATTACTAAATTGCTTTATGTTTCCAGATATAATGCCAGTAACATGTGACTCCCTCAGATTACATTTTCCTAAATATTCTATACTGCTATGTTCTTTTCTCTAAAACAGCAAAGATTCAGTGGTTTACTTAACTCTTTCCTGTGATTGTTATGATCACATAATCAGGGAACAGTAATAATATCATATAATCCGAGAACAGTAATAATATCAAAAAGAAAATAGGTTGACTTATTTCAGGAGTCAAGAAGTCCTGCCAAACCAGTGACCAATTATTTTCTCTCAGATAGGAATAGAAGTCTTCACTGAAACTTGAAACAGAACTAAACAAAAAAATAAGCACTACTAGTAGCAAGTCTAGGGTAGTAGTTATGTACAGGAGAACTCAAGTTCACTGTTTGCATCTGTTAAAATCTATAGACCAGTTTTATGTCACAGTCTCTCCAATCCTCTATTTCCTTCTCTTCTCTCCCTGTGTTATTATTCACCAGCACTTAACCATAACAATTTGCTTCTGTCAAGACATTGTTTCTTCCAGGGCCAATTCTAACAAAAATATCCTCCTGATATATTCTCAGGTGTAGAATTTTGTTATTCATTCCAGTAGTATCTGGAAACTGTCTGATGGGCCTTGTTATCCAGACTTCACTTTAACAGTGCATTGCAGTACTTTTCTGTATCCTCTGTCTGAAGATATGTATGCTTCAGGAAACAGCCTCCTAAGCATGCTTCAGCCTCTTCTCCTGCTATGCTGTAGAATTGGCATTAGTTGTATTACAGTAACAGCATTGCAACTTCTCTCTAGTTCCTCAAGTCCCCATGCCAGGTTTAGGGAACCGAAAGGTAGCCATGCCACTACACTGGAAACACTAGGAACTAAGAGGTGGAAGGGGCCCCATGAGGCCCTGGCACCATTTGGCCTTTTCCATTGGCACAAACCAATTTTAGCAAGTTCAGGGCAACAAAACTATTTATGAGCCAGTACTGGCCTGAACCCACTAGAGCTAATGAATACAGTTCCAGATTTCATGGTAGGTATCACATGTTCAGTATTAATAACTATACAGATAGAGAACACATGCAAAAGAAAATATCACTAATGATCAAATAGACATTCAGAAACAGAAACGAATCAGCTAATTACAGACAGGATGTTATTTGTTTAGCTTTATTCAAATTAAATTCTTTATTACTAGTCTGTACTTTGACAGTATGATGACATTCCATTTCATGGCATAAAAAAGAATGGAAGAGAATATTTCCAGACTAAACCAGGAGTATTCAGGACTAGAACTGAAAGAGCTATGAGAAATAAATAATATATATCTTTAGCAGAATTTATACATAAAATCATCAGTGTTCAGCTTTTGTGCTAGTTATAACATTATCTACCATTGTTTCAGAAAGCTATACAAATTATATTTATGTGAATGTTTAGTTTGTGAGATCTTGGAGAAATATTTGCTGATATTTCTGGTACATTTTCTTTATGAAGCTAGTTTTATAAGCAACCAGCATTGTTTGCTGTCTTGTTCACTCTTTAGCTTAATAATTCTTCAGGTATAGGTGTTCACCACAAGCAGACAACAGCACTACAAAGCCTCAAAGATAAAAGTAACGTTCTTACCACAGGAATGTTTGCAATCCAGTATGGTTTTGTTCACTTACCTTGACAAAACTAGACTTTCTTTTATGGAAAATCTTCAGTTCCAAGACAAACAGCAACATTGATAACTAGAAGGTAGAACAAGAGAAAAAAAGAGAAATCACTGATGGTAGGAAACAATTATACCCTCAACAAAGCAGTGTATGTGTGCTGTAAATAACTGCAGTACTTTTTGTAGAAAACGGTTTCAGTATGTGCTACTTGGAAATACGGTAGATCTGGTCCCCTAGTGACACTGGATCAAGCAGAAATAAGTAAGGAGTTAAGAAGGTATTTAAGCTCCCAAGCAGGACAAGTTTTATATATTGGATGATTTGAAGTTCCTAGCCTGATCTAACCATTGTAAAACAAGTTAATTGAAAAAAATCAAATCGATAAAAAAATCCACTTTAAATCAAGAATTAAGGGGGGGAAATAATGCATATTTTAATTCCTCTTATATTTTGCAAAAACATTGCAGTGCAGTTTAAGAAAGCTATATCCAGCAGTTAAAAAATGCTGTATCCCCTGCATCTTGTACTACTGAAGCAGTGTTTTCTCATTAACTATTTCTCAGCTGAGGGATCAATGATAAGCATCCTTAAGTGTCTGAAGGACATACAGTCCAAGAATAGGAAAAAACTATTTTATGTGGCCCAAGGGGTAGCAATAATAGGATGAAACAGAGCAAAGGCTGAACTTGGAATGGAAATGCTAATAGTTAGATGTATCTGACCATGGAATAAGCTTCTAAAGGAGTTTGTGAAAACCTATCATCTAAGATATGTTAAAATGGATTAAATACTTGGAAATTTGTGGAAAGAACTATTTTGTACTGACATGAGGATAGACAAGATAATGATGTAAGTAAATTCTGTTTATCTAGAACTTTTTCAATTCTATGAATTCTGGTTTTTATTTGCTGAGGAATTATGGCTTCTTCTATATTTACTTGTTGTTGCATTGTTTTCTCACCACTTTCATCCTCTCTTCAGTTTCATTCTGACCTATTTCACTTCATAGGCAGACACCAGAGTTAGATAGTTTTCAGGAGGAAGAGTTAAAAATTATGTGTATACAAACTCAAGCTTAACCTGTTTGGAAATTCATTCAGTGCAACTGAGCAGAATGAGTTGTTTATGTGTAATATTTATTTATTTTGCTAAATATCCCATTGACCTTAATTTAGCTAATTGGTATTGTTCTGCTAGACTGCATGGATTTAAACTGAACGATGCTGTCACGGGGAAAAGAATCTGTAAATGAAACTTACGACAAAGGTAAGATACATTTCTAAGAGGAAACAAGAAGGAAGCTGCTCATCTGGAAATATCTGCTTTTGCCTCCAAATATTTCTTCTTTGCTCCATGTCTTGCCCCAGAGACTCATATATACCATTACATTGTACTAAAATGCTCTAAAGAAAAAAAATCATTGCTACCAACACCGCTTGTAAACAGCTAGTAATATCTCAACAAATAAAAAGCACATCAATATTTTGCACAAATGCCTCTTACACTATGATTACAACCAATATTATTAGTAGACTATTTCATAGCCAGAAAGAGAGAAAATTAGAATCAGTATTAAATATGCTGATAGCAATAATAAAATCAGCTGTAATTTAAAGAAAAGAGTAAGTTTTTCAGAGGAAAACATGAAGAAGCATGAAGAACATATTCTTGTGATCTGAAATTTCTTTTTTTTCCTTAGCCAAAGAGAAAAGAGATTTTCCACATTTTAGCCAGACCTCCTGAGGTTTTAACTTTGAGATACATATCCTTGTTTATCTTTACATAAGTTACATACTTGGGTATACCCAAGCTGTATTTTACCATTCTGCAAGTTCAATTTGCAGTGACCCCTTCTAAAAATACACATAAAATATGCAAATATATGCAAATTCAAATTTTTGTCCAAGAGAAAAAAAGAAAATCTAATTAAAAAGCAAAGTTCTGCATGACCAAATTTTAAAATAAAGTCTTATACACAGGTGCATTCATACCATAAACATAAATTATTGGCACTAAACCGCACAACCACATGTGCAAAATGCATTTCTATGTGGAAATGGACGTATACAAATTTAGAAGTAGTATTTAGGCACAGTTGTAATAGCTCTATGTCTTTTTTAATTGCCCAATACAGGCCCTTATGCCCAAATAGTTCTGGAAGAGACAACAAATTCACAGCTAAGGGGACCAGCATAAATTCACGAGGCTGCTGGTTAAATCTAACAGGGAACTAATATCTAATATTTAGTTTGAAAGATACAAATCCTCTAGATGAACATGTTTATTGAAACTAAATGGTAAAATACAGCAAGCTAGAATTATTGTGCATGTTTTCATGTCTGAATTGACTGATTCTTACCTAAGCAAGTACAAATCATACGGAATAAAACACATGCTGGAATCTTTTTTTTGCAATGATCAATGACAAAAATTTCTTGATATGAAAGGCTGAAATATTACACACTGAATATAAGAGGTAGAATACAGATATGTGGGAAGAACAAAAGCACAGAAAGATTCAGTGACTTATTTACTCAAGGTCATATAGTAGGTCAGCATCAAAGAAAACATGAAGGTACCCATATCCAGCCATGTGCAGGCAGTTGTAAATCTATTTCTCTCTATTACAAACCAGTTTTACATCCAAAAATTCCAATCCAAAAGCTATAGAGCTAAGTCAAGCTAATATGTCACATCTCTCTGGGATGCATTAGCTTTGGCTCATACCTTTCTAACACTGCTAGGCTGCTTCTGGTCCAGAAGGACTCTCAACAGAGCCCCACCACTGCTTTGAGACAGCATACAGTACCGTATTGTAAGCATATATGTATTCATTGAAAACTGATATTGTATAGAGGGAGAAACCTGGACAACTGCTGTAGCTGGAAGAACAAGTTAATCTGCTGTTTGGATTAGCTGTAATCGCATTAAAAAAGATAAACCCACTCAAGTGCAGTGAAGCGTTCAGCACCTCCCCTACAAAAGACAACTGACTGATCAAGAGTAGGCTCTGTGAAAGGCAGTTGTTGTCCTGCCTTGAAGGGGTTACTGACCAAGGGCCAGACTCACTCTCCAGCTCACAAGAAAACCATGCTGACCCAGGACTCCGCTCAGCAAAAATTATTCATGATTGCTGTCTAGCGCAGTGGAAAGTCCAGTATATTAGCAAAGGTAATGAGAAAGGAAAAGCTTACACATAATACAGAACTCACTAATTAAAGTCAGGGATTTTTAAACTACTTAACTATTTCAGGAAATGATGTGATTTTCCATTAGAAGAGTGAAACATAGTCATAATTACAAAGTTACAGCAGGTACCCCGGCCCTTTGAGAATAAACTAATCTGTATAAGGACCATTTAATCACTATTTTGGGGTTGGTGTAGAATATGTGTTTCTCCTTCTAAAGCACATAATTTAATAAAACAGCTCATCGAAAAGAACACAGTGCACGTTAACAAATCAGAACAGGGGATTATCTGCTGCCAAGACATTTGATTAAGGATCAACAAGGAAAAGCAGCTTTTTAGTGCCCAGTGATAAAGATTAATACAAATATAAGCAACCATAAAGGAGCAAAAGTCCAACAAACCCCTTACTGACCAATTTCAGTCAAGTGGTTTAACGCAAATGGTGCAGGGGAGCAAACAATAAGAAAAAAGAAATGTCTAAGAGCTGGATTACTTCAACAGCTTTTAGACAAACCAATTCTTACAATCTTTTAAATAATATTATAGTACAGAAGAGTAGGGGCTGGACTTTAAAGAAGCCAACACAAAAATCAAAGTTAATGATATCTAGAAAAGATTTCCTGTAGCGCTCTACTATTAGACACAATAAAAATAAATAAATAAAGTGAATGAAATGATCACAATCCAATCTTTGAAATCCCTTGACAAACATACAATTCAGTGAATACAATTCATTAAAACCTAATTACAAAGAAATCAATAGTGCAATTTAGCCCAAACTAAAACTTATTGTGGTGCTCTGAACATTTGAAAACTCAGGTCTTTATGAACAGGGCTTAAGTGACAATGTATATTACATCGTAGAGTGTCTCTGTACAGCAATTAGCACAGGCTGCCTGACTTTACTCAAAAAGGATATTACAATAAGTACCTCTAGTAATAGTGCATCTGTAAACATTCACTCTCAAGGATGCAATGAAAAAGGAAACAATACTACTAACAATAGTCTATAAATGCAATTTAAAAGAAAAATCTACTATTCATACTCCAAATACATACTCTCCAGAGTTCACAAATTTTATTGCTGTTTGCTGAATTAAATGGCCACATTTTGTTTTTAGTTATAAACCAAGAAATTCACTTACATATTTGACAATGATAGAAAAAGTATAATATAGTATAGTCACTATTTTTCAGGAAAATCTGACAGAAATTATTCAGAATGGTAGTAATTCCATAGTATGTAATTTTTTTAAAAATGCTGTAGTGATAGATCTCTTCACATTTTAGGACAGTTAGAATGTTTTTGAAATATTATAACATTTAAATTCAAAATAATTCCAATAAAAGATAATTACTATCACTTAATCATTTCTATAGAAAATTTTCTACTACAGATTGCTCTAGAGTGCTCTGAAACAATATACTCTGGCCTCTCTGTCTCTTGTAATGTTTGGATATACAGCTTTAATCCATATGTCCTTCTCTCAGACTAAAAGAACTGATGAACCCTTTGAAACCATATGAGTACCTGTATACACCAGCTTGTCAATATTTTGCATAGGCTGGTATATCCTCTGGCTGGTCGACCTCATTTCAATTAAATATGACTGCTCCACCTACCCACAACACAGCTGGTAAGAACTAACAGCTAATTTCCACGTTTTTCTTGGACTTTTTTAGTATAACCTCTTGAAATTGCTGTGCCTCAGTTCCCAGTTTAATCAGCAGATTTCCCTTCAGAAAAAAATATGTGCCAGCAATCATGTAATTCAGTCCATATCTGTAGTAGTGACTTCCTCCTGAATACAGAGAGGAAGAACACTGAGGGATTAGTGCTGAGTTGGTTTAGGAAGCAGTACAGTGCCGACTCTCTAATTCTGTAGTGGAAAAGTAAATTCCAAAAATATACAGGATAAGAACTCTGTGTAATTAGAGAAAGGAAAGAATTTGAACAGGGGCCTTAGAAGTTTATAAATACCTGACAGATGAAAACCAAACTGAAATTAGTTTACATGTAAATATGGAAAGAAGAATGGTCTAGGACTCAAGAGACATGATTCAGTCTCAAAGTGTAGTTTCAATGACTCAGATACCACAGAACACAAAAGTTTGTGCTAACGATGCTTTAAGGTAATGCTTCTACATGGTGCAGTACACAGCATGGACTGTGAAGCATACAAGGGTCTATCCCACAAGCTCTCCTCCGGCAATACCAGGCTTGTGTGTTGCTTCATCTGCATTCACAGGCACTCGAGAGACATGGCTTAGCAATTCAGGCATAGCATTGAGCCACCACAACTGTGCTGTGCTCAATTCTCATCTTAGCATGGTCTTCACTAGTTGGAGTCTCTCTGTAGTCTGCTGGGTGTGTGCCTCAAACCTCTACAACTAACGAAGATAATAAATAATAACGGTAATACTTCTTTATGCTGTAAGGATGTTGTGAAAAGTAATAAATACACTCCAAATTATGACTTGCTTGGGTAATACACACTGAAGCCAACCACCAAACAAAACAATAATTGAAATAAGGGGGGAAAATCACAGCATAGACTCAATGCCACATCAATAATTTTCATCTCCTTCTCTTCATCTTCCAAGAGCGCTTTTTTTTTTTTTTTTTTTTAGAGATCCCAAGGTTTTCCTCAGACCACCAAAGCTATTTATCACACACATTGTATCCTATTCTATTTGATCTATGTCAGTGGAAGAAAATAAACAGACCAGAAGAAGGTGGCACCATACTGGAGGTTAGGTGGAGCATGCAGAGATCTCACACGTTCTGGCACACTCATGAATTCATTCCAGCAGACACTGTACCAGCTGTTTGACACTTATGTACATTTCTATTACATTTAACTAACCTAAGAGATCACACACACACAAATAAAATAAAACAAAACACCACAGACTGTCACCAATGCAACAAAGTCTTTACATAAGCTTTTGCTAGTTTATATTGTAAGCATGCTTCATTATCCAATTAGAGCTGAGAACTTAAGTAACCTCTAATAAGGAGCAATGAGGATCTAAAAATGATGCATGGTGACAATGTGTTAAAAAGGTAACAAAACATTCCTGTACCAGCTATAATTGCAATGAAAACAGCATATAAACTAATAAGTTATAACATTTGGAAGAAGGGACTTACAAGGGCAGAGATAACAAAAACACTGTTAAAAAAGAACTCAATAACATCGCTAATACTTCACCGAAGAAGGTCAGGTCCTTCAATAATTCCACATAAGTACTTACCAACAGTTTTCATAGCAACATATTGGCTACAACAGTAGAAACACAGTGTTAAGCTTTAAGTCAGAAGATACATTTCAGTGGGACTCAATGACTGCTCAAGAAGGGTGTTATAACAAGCTAAACTGGCATTTGGTAGCAAAGTCAGAAATGCTTTGCATATACCTAGACAAAAGTGAACTGAGAAAAATGCCTCCTTCTTACATAGTTCCATAGGCACTCTGATTCCTCTCTGGATTAAACAAATATTGAGCTGAAGTGCTGATGCTGTCCATGGGTTAATATTCAAGTTCATATATGCCAGCACAATTTCATCCAAACTATTTTTGTAAGATTTTGTGTGGTCTTATCAACTTTTCACTACCTTGGGTGCCATCTGACTTGCACACAGAAAATAGGCCTGCATTTTTCTTTCCAATCTGGACCAAAAACTTATATCTTCTAGACAAAAGTGGAAATTCAAGAGCATCTTAAGGAGACAGATTAGAGCTTCTGCTGAATTCTTGGAAATCCTTATTCAGTATGTATGAAACCTCTTTAAGTTTTCTGTAATAACAGAGAACATAAAAACATAAACCATAAACAGGTGTAGAGGCAGCAGGAATACTGATGACAGCCTCTCCTCCATCAGATTCTCACACAAAATAGAGCATATGCTACACTGGGCAGCAGAGTGAGAAAACCTCAATCTTCTCAGGTTGTCTTCAGGTACACATGAATATGCCTTTTGTCTCACTTATGTTTGTGTAGGGCCTGACTAAGAAGTATCGATGACCTCCGAGTTCCAAACATAATGCGTATTCAGCCAAACTACATTAGACTTCAATACTGTTACTGCAAAATTAGGCAGAGAAAACAGTGGATTGAAAACCAAATAACTGAAACTAACCAAACAGATTTCAAAGAACAAGCTAATTAGATTTTGCAATCCATTTATATTCCTGAAGTATATATAGTTGTATACACTATGTATTTATTATACATTTATATATAACTCAAATCTGAGGTGCAAGTAGGGTTAAGACATCAGCACTTGAAAAAAAAACCCCAAACAAATCAAACAATCAGCAGTTCCTCTGAGTGTATCCTTTGATAAAACAATAAACTCTTCAATTTATCAGGAAGACTCTGCAAGGTCTTTAAAAGAGTTTTGAAATTTCAAGGTTATATTGCATAGGCTGCAAAAGTCTGTTTTAACAGGAACAGAATTTATTATTTTTGAACAAAACATTAATAAAAAGCCTATTTAGAGACTATCTGATGTTCTTAAATGAGTTATTACAGAATAAAAGTTAATAGTGCAAATAGGATTTCAGCCCAGAGCATATCCTTAAAGGATGATTCAAATGATGAGACACAAAATATAGCAGAAAAAATTGCTCATGTCACCAGAGGAACCTTGGTAAGAATATGCTTCTCTTGAGAAGTCTTTTGGAAGATGACACTGGCCACAAGGGACTTGAGCAGTGGACATTTTTTAACTCTGAGAATGTATCCGGATGTGCCTGCACCATTGAAATGGCCAATACTAGGTCCTCTGCATTGCTTCATTGCACTGATTAAGTTATTTAGAATATCCAGCAGCTGGCAATTGTCCAGAAGCTGTTAGGGTATATAAGTACCAGTACATAAGTCAAACTTCCACGGTACATGGTCACTGTAAATTAGGAAATGGAAGCTGATAAATTCAAAGGGCAATATTGGATGCAGACCTTTAACATAAATGTGTACTTTTTGTTCAAATGTAAAGAATTTGCAAGTTTACAACCTGTAAGCATTTTCCTTCTACTAGCACTCATCCAACTTTTCATTCTCCTTGCTCCTGATTTCTCTTTATTTACTCTCCCCCTTCATTTTCATGGACTCACTAGCTCTGCACATTTGTTCATGACCTGAGAACTTCTAAGAAAAGAGTAACGTACGCTCCAGAGCATGGCAAAATCACAAATTTTTTCCAAGCTAGAGAGCTCCCTGCTCAGCAAATGGGATATTACGGATCACGTTCTTCAGCCCTGTTTATGCATTGTGTTTACGTACACTGCATATGTAAAGCAATGTCTGCATCATGCTTTTTACACACAGTCAAAACTGGGTGCAAAATAGTAGGCACATAATGCTATAGAGCGCCTGAAAAAAAGACAGATGGGTATTCACTCCAAGTAGCTCACTGACCCTTCCAGGCACATATAATTTGAGACAATGATTCAGAAAAGAATTAATTAAAGGCGAGGCAATCACT
>VXBL01001390.1:561111-604068 GCA_013400195.1 Aramus guarauna | reverse complement strand
GGAGTATTCTAAAGAAGGATTTGGAAACAAACTGAAAAGAACAGTTTAAGCAACACAGAAAAGATAGTGGTTGTTTTAAAACTAAATAAGAATAATACATGTTCTAAAGAGACTTTAAATTTAGAGGAAGTTGTTTTTAGCATGTTTGTATTAAATTTGTTTTAAATCTATTTAATATCACATTACAGAGTTATGTGAAAACATTTCATATTTCCTCCATGTTTAAGCCAGTGCTTGAAATTTTTGGGGTATAATGTAATAGCTGTGCTTTAAAAAACAAACAAACAAAACCCAAAAAACCACCTCCCCCCCCCAAAAAAAAAACCCAAAACCCAATATACTTTGAGCGGAAAAGAAATACAGTAGAGAAAAAAAAATCAGAAGTATATCATATGACACATAGGAGACCAAAAAGTAAGAATACAGTTTATAACACTGCCAAGTTAATGCAATAAGATGTAAACCACAAACATTATCATGCACCATAAAGTACACCACAGGGATTAAAATCCCAAATAGTCTTAATTAAAGCTTCACAAAACTTCTCTGTAGTAGTGGTGCAATATTTACATATTTCTATTGTTTCAAGATTTATTTTTTGGTTAAAACATGAAGATGCTTTCCAATTTGACTGCAAGTCAACTCAACTGAAACAACAAAAAAAAAAAAGTATAATTAAAGATGATTGCTTCTGCTTTCCAAGCCAGGTATTTTACGGTAAATGTATGATAATCAAACCTCCTCCATCTGAGCACAAAATATTTTTTCACAAAGGTCAGCTTCTGTCACAAACATATTTTAATGTGCTATCATTTGGAGGATGACAAACATCTCACTTGAAAAAAAATTGTTAAGAACTACTGTTAACTGCATTTGTCCCTTTCTCATGCATAAAATATTTTCTATATTTATTTTAATTTATATATAAATTTGTTTTGTTCACGGAATTTACTTGAATTGTTTAGCTCAGCTTTAAGGCAAGATCCTATCTCTGACTCTGCTGGGACTATAATCTCAACTGAAATTGCCTTCTGAATTGGACATACTTTGATAAATTTATTTAAACTATAAAGGCTGATGTAAGTTAGAACAGGGGCTACAGTTCAACCAAGCACCCAAGAACTGAAATGTTTAAGTACTTAACATAATTTGGACACAAACTGTTATTGCTTTCAAAATCCTCGGTAGATTAAGGGTAATTTTCTTTCTAGTAACCCAATTACCAATTATTCTTTCATTCCTCTGGAAATATTCCAGAAATAATTATATAGTTTTATATTTTCTAATAGGTAGCTATCTTGTCTCTTTCGTACATCTATTTATTGCAAAAAAGTTAACCTGAAACTGAAGAGCAGACAGATTCCTAAAACCTATAATTAGCTAAATTAATAATTTAAAATCTAATGATTGTTTAACAATAATGCATTAATCCATTAGCTATTCCTCAGAAATTAAAAAATGTCAAGAAGAGTCCGCTAAAAGTATGACACAGGGAGCAGTCTATTTTTTAATCAGCAACCAGCTCTCTATAAGATTATTCTGCAACTAATGATTTTGCTGCCAGTAGCAAAATAAAACAGACTCCCCTGAAGTAACTTTGTCTTGGTAAGGTTTCAAGATAACAGATTGTGACACAAACCTCCTCAGGTTTATACATTTGCACTGTTATGCCTTTTTAAATAAACAGTTCTGTTAAAATGTTTATGCGCTAAACATACAAAGAACAGTGTCATCACAAGCACAAACATTGTTTTGATATAAGTGAAGTGAACGACATATACATGAAAATCTCACAGTCAACAATTTCTTGATATCACAAGTCTCCAAAAACTTGTGCATAGCTGAAAGACACTGTTTTGTGTTTTCATGAGAAAAATATATCATCAGGTGCTGGAGAGCTACTAATATTCCTACTGAACAGTTTCTCACTTCCGAAAGAAAACAAAACAATGAGCACATTTATATCATCAAAGGTTTAGACTTTACCTGCAAGCAACTCATTACCCACAATTCTTTACCCATTGAAACATTCTCTCCCTGAAATCCATAAATAATATCATATGCACTTACAATATTCTTTTCACACTTGTGATGACAAAACCTTGTTTTCACACTTTGAAGATCCCACCAACTGTCTATACCCTGGAGCCAGCACTTTACTAGTCACAACTGATCCCTAGTAGCAGTGATCACTGGAAAAATGAACAGTGAAACAGATGTCTGAATGAACTGGGACACAGGTCCCAACATTCAAATTCTCACAGAGGTCTTTAAAAACTCTAACCTCGCCTATGGGTTGTTCAAGAACTGTCCAGTTCAGCCAGCCATTATTTCTGTGTGATGCTTGAACTGAAATGAATATCCAGGACAATTTTTCCATGGTTTGACTATCTGTGTTCCTAAGCACTTATCTAATCTTCTAAGATAGTAAGTCCATCTATAATATCACATTTATAGGTCTTATTCCAATATATACTTTTCTATTTTATAGCAGGCATTCGGTTCTCCAAGTGTTTGTTTAAAGGGTCAGGGGTCAGGAATACCCTGAGAGAACATTTAGGTTGAGAATATGTTTCTTATCTGAGAAAAAAACTGAAAGACTGAGCCAGAAGCACTGATTCTAGGTGTGGGGACTACCACCAGATCACCTGAGTATTCAGAATAATGAAAGAATTGCTCAGCATTTTAACAGTGTATGCTTCCTTCACCTGCACCCCAAATGAAGGACATCCTCCTTTCCCTGAATCTCCTAAGACATTTCTACTCGGTCTCCAAGGTTTGGAAAGTCCATTCTCCACTACATACTAAGGATGATGTAGCTCTAAATGTTCTTCACTGTCCTTGTCTTAATCCTAGTGCTGCTGTTTGGGAGAACAGAGGCACACTATCTGGGGGTTCATAGCTGGGAATCCTGCTTGCTTCCTACACAGATGATTTGGCTTTTTAAAAGGAAAAGAAATGAAATCATAGTCCAACCCTGGGGCTTGAGCAGACCAAACACTTGAAAGGCTCTGAAGAACATCAGGACTAAATCTAGCCCACATCCTGTAAGAACATCATGCAAGTTGGCAAAATGTTACACCAGAATTTTAATCTTCATCAAATAAAAATCAGTCATTTCATACAGTTAATACATAATCAAAATTCTAAATATACTGAAACAAATTTCAGAATACAGGAATATACAGTAGTTTCTAATTGTAATCTGAAAGGTTTTTAAATTAATTCATCCATCTATCAGTGTTTCTGTGGGAAATGGACTAACACTATCAACTTTGGGAGGAAAAAAATCATTTAAAGACACAATGGCTTCAGCGGTAGGTGAAAAAGAAAGTTATAATAAATCATTGTCACTATTTGCACCACAGAGAAAGGCAAAATTACCAAGTCCTTCCAATTTCTCTATAAAATACCCATGTATGCCTAAAAAAAAAAAAAAAAAAAAAAAAAAAAAAAAAAAAAAGGCCAAATGATTCCATTTTATAAACACATTAAGAAAACAGAGCCAGCTACCAGAGAACTATTATTTAAACAGCCATTTCTTTTCATAGGAAATCTTCAATTCCTGAAGATTTTGAAGGTCAATACTTCCTTGTGGCTCTGCATGTTTGTTCAGTTTGTAGAAGAGTACAGAATCTGTCTCTGGCATTTAATTAGGGGAATGTGAAAATGAATGAACAGTAATTAGTTGTTCTTTTAAAATCTTGTTTTCCTTTTGTTACTCTAAGATAAGCAAAGATATTCCTACAGTTTAAACAAAAGTTGGCCCTTATTTTGCAGTGTTCTGTTAGCACAGGTGCTATAGTGAGCTTAATAAACCTATGTACAGTTGCAGAGGCTCACCCTAGCAGACAACAGGGTATGATGATCCAGACTTTTACCATAGCACCAGATCCAGAGAAAGATCTATAGCCTTGAATCAAGTAGAGCAGTATTTGGCTGACAGGGAATTCATACCATCTATTTTACATAGGGCTTAGGGCATGTGAAGTTAACAGCTTTAATTTACTCTACAATGATGATAAGAGGGATTTCAGATAATAATTCAGAGCAGTTAAATTTGATCTCTAAAATTGGACAAATTTTAATCCTATTTCTAGAATCCAGAACTATGCTTTATATGAGACTCAAAATACCTAAAGCAGAGACAAAGCTGGACAGTTCAGTATGGGATCCTAAAGAAGCATTTTAACAAAATCAGGAGGTGCCCAGAGCTAACCAATGGGAAATGCTGAAGAAAGGGAAGAAATATCTGCAATTTGAAACTTTCTCAGCATTTAGCATGTCTATCTGTCAGGACAAATCCGGTGTCCAGAATCCATTCTGGAAGGCAAATGAGGGTGTTAGTACCAGTCACCTTTCCCTGCATACTGATTATAGCACTGCTTCTCTTCTCTCGGTAAGAGCTCTCTATATCTAGGATAGTAAGGGACTGTCATATCTAGGATCATTACTGAGATAATTTTTGTAGATGTTCAGTTTGCTGAAGTTCTTAGTTATTGGATGATAGAACTGAAAAGTAGGAACCAAACAAACCCAGAAAACAAAAGGGCAAAACAAACCAGGAGAAAAAATGGCCTCTCTATACATATTTAATGAATCAGTGAAAATATCCCGCACAAAGGCTTAGAGAGTTAAATTGAAAATGTGTGTATGATAAATGGATATAATACTGCCTATGTAATGGGTTTCCTATTTAAATTTTGTGAGGATTTAATCAGTTGGGCACAGCTGTGCAGGATGCACCATAAACTACGTTGAAAAATATGTAGACATGTACATTTATCTGCTACAAATTAAGCTCACTTAGAGGTGGTCTTAATGGACCATGTAGCAATCATTACAACCATAAATTTTAAACTGTCTGTTTCCAGTGAATTTGCTTTGAAAAAAAATTAATGCTCATCCTTAGTGGAGCACAGTAATAAATGGAAGTACCCTTAATCTGTTAAGCACTAATAGCCTAGCAATTATTCATTATGAACCCCATGCTGTACAATGTATGTCTGTTACAATTTTATTAGTGATTCTTTACTTAACCTGCAAAGGTATAATTTTTATTCCAACATACACCTTGTAATTATATGATGTTTTAAGTGATATGTCATTAAATTTACAGAACACCCTACCCCCTTGGTTTATTGTAAAACATCTGTACAGGAAAGGATTTTTAAGGATAGGGATCATTTATGACTTTCAGACTTTCTGCTTCTACAAAAGGCAGCAACACCCACCTTAGAGATCAAAAAGTTATGGCTTTATTACAATGGCACTCATAAATAACCTATAAATTATTTAACATAGGAAATGAATAGCTCTGTAATCAAAGTGAATCAGTGACCCATTTGGAGCTGACTAGAAGGTCGCAGCAGTTGTAAGTTCTCCTACAGAGATTGTCACTTGAAGTCACTCGTATGTCATTTTGGTGTACCTATCTTGCAGAATCACTGGTTTTCAGAGATAAAAAAAGGAGACCATCTCCATTCACTGAAAGGCCCTTTCTCACCCAGATAGTGCAGTGTTGACCAGAATACAAATTTTCAAACCACAAAGAAGGAAATCCATGCTTTTCAGTAACTTCTGCTGGCTTGCCTCTTTTCTACCCTCCACCAGTCAGAAAGAACATTATTTGCTCTAGGAAAGCAGATGAACCCATCAAGCTTCTTGAATAAACCACAGAGGAACTTGGAAATAACAAACCATGCAGTCAAGCTAGCAATAAGGCACACTATTGTTGTGAAGAACTGACCTGTCTCAACCGCATTCATTGAAATTTTGGCATTCAGCACCCTAAAGGTTACTTCCTTTCATTATCAGTTTTCAGGAACATTAGGTGAAGTGCATTTTCACACACACACACACAAAAAAATTTCTATGACTTTTTTTTTTTATGGGGAAGCAACAAAGCCATAACACTAAGGCTGTCTAATACTTTCCTTCATAAAAACTTGTTTGCTAGTTTCTTTGCCAATTTAAGTGTTCAAACTGCGGTTTTCCAACATGCTCTGCTTTGACTTTAATGCATTTGCCAAATATCCCATCCAGCTTTAATACAAACTGATGAGGGCAGGCTTTGACATTTCCTGCTATCGCCCTCTCGGAAACAAGGAGCTGCTAGCTCTCCTGTACTTACAGTACTCCCTCAGCTGACAGTCCTGGCAAGAGAAGCAATCTGAGCAAAACACAAGAGATGGGGAATCAGAAATGGCAGTGCATGAGGCATACTCCTGCAAAGTGAAGGCTGTGTATGTGTGTGTGAAGTGTGATCATTTAAGTATGCTTCAGTCAAAATAAAAATGAGAAAAAGAAAGAGACAACTACATATGGAAACAAGACTGATAAAATTCTTTGATTACATGAGAGGGTAGAACATATGTTGTATATATAATGAATATTTTTTTAAGTTCAGTGGTTGATTCAGAGACACTGTCACATCAAGTTCTCTATATTACTCTGAAGGATCCTTGTGTTGAAATGTCAGCTGGTCATATCACCTACAGGCAAAAAGAAATTGCCCTAACATTATGCATAGGAATTCCATTGCTCCGTGCTCTATAGCACTGTTTTCTAAGAATAGCTGTTTCAAAAGGAAGCTCTTCTTCAGTGTGAGCCAGAGGCAATTTAATTTTACCCTGAAAGTGGCTAGAGGCTTTGTGGAAACATTTAGGAATATTAAATATTCATATATTTGATTTAGTAAAATTCAGGACAGTAAAGGCATCAACTGGAATAGCTTCAATGTAAATATTTTTAACATTTACTACTACAACTTGAAATATGGATATTCTGACAAAGTAAAATGCCACCAAAGAGAACGAATTCTTTGAAAACTCCCTTTTTCCTCCTGTTGTTAGTAGGTGTTTATGAATTATTTTTCATCCTAAAATGGTAATATCCAGAAGTCTAGCCTTCTAATGAGGGGTATGCAGTGCAATGAACCATTCTAGATCCAAAGTGGTTTCAAGTTCAATTTCCTGTGCTCTGCTCCTCCTTTTTTCACAATAAATTCCAGAAAAGCAGCCTGGTGTTTTTTCAGATGTAAAGATACATTCAACCCTCTATCACTGGTTAAGCAAGTATTTAAAAAAAAAATTCAGTGAACTATGCTACTTTGCTTTGCAGATCACATAATTCCTTGCATCTAAAAGGGAAGCATGACACTGGATGCCATAAGTGTCACACAAGAAACTACAGAATCCCATATTAGAATATAAGACAGAAAACATACAGAAGATATAAAAAGAAAACCAGCCTAAAATATACCCATATAAGTATTTTGTCTCAGCTTCACATAAATTACAGTTAGAAACACTGACCTGCTGTAAAACATCATGCACAATCTTCTGCTGAACAGTAGAAGCATGTTTTATTAACTGCTTATTTAAAACACTGGGTCATGTCCTCATATCAAGGGATATCATCCTTTTATAGAAGCAGACATTGCTTAAATCCATGATTTCATACTACCAAAAAGCTCATCTTGAATCTATAGTATACTGCCCCTCACTGACTAGATACCTAAATGTGGAAATGAGATTAGGAATTATGGATTTGGATTGCCACTTTGCAATGAACAAAAAGAAATATTGTCATAATACTTTAGAGTATCATTATGTCTACAAATTCCTAAATTTATAGATATAATGATATTCTAAAGTACCATGATACAGGAATTTAGGAATTTGTAGACATACATAAAACCAAAATATCATAAGTACCTAATAGTTAATATATTACATATATAATAATACTCTAGTACATGAACAAAATGTACAAGGTGGAGAGAGATTAAAAATAAATGTACTGCATTTGCTTGGCTATATTAATCTACTGTTTACAGTCATTACACAATAATGCATATAAAATTTTGGTAATTAAATATAATAGGAGAGAAATATAATTATTTTATTAAGCAGCCTTTCATCCAGAAGCTTTTATATATAAAATATATGTGTGTGTGTGTATATATATATAGTAAATGAAGAACTATTCTGAAAGAAAGAACTTAACAATTTTTAGATTGGTAAAATACTATAACCACCTTTTAAAATTAAGGAAATATGGCCTTTTTGAGTTGCTGCATCCAATTTAAACATCTAAATTTTTTATCTTGTCAGAACACAAATTCTTTTAACGTTGGCACAGATTGTATCTTACTGGATTGAGAGAGTACATGAAATTATACAGTCTGCAATAAGATATAGTCAAATTTCAATTTTAATGGTCAAAGCAGCCCATGTCCACCCCATATTTATTTCTTTTAAGAGGACAGATGATTCCCCAAAGGACCAGGCATATAAACTAGTACTGCTAGCTGGCTATCCATCAGGAAGCAATACACACTTCCCCAAAGTGCATGACTGGTGATCTAAAAATTGTTTAAAATTAATTAAATGTTTTTAAGACCCGGGACCAAACCACTATTTTCTCAATGTGTAGTGAAAACAGTGCAATGCTGTGCTTGGAGGAAGTATACTGTTACTTTGCATTATTTCTCCTAATATCTCTTTCCATGTTTTAAGTTTCAAGGCACTCTATACTGTTCATCTTTCATTCATGACTTCATCTTCAAATATATCTGTGGAGTATTTCATATGAACATGCAATCCTCTCTTCTCTCCCATTTCATCTGAGCCAAGTTGATATGACCACATTAACACTGTGATAAAACTATACCATGCATCTCTGGAAGTTTTTATTTTGGATTTGCTTCTATCCTATGTTCCTCTATAGCATCCAATCAGGAAAGAACATTGGAAGAATGAGTTCTTAATTGCCTGCAAAAGACCCGCAGACTTACCTTATGCTCAGACCCAGCTACTTACCTATTGTTCAATTTCTGTAAAGAAATATTTTCTTTATCATTATGTTTAGAAGAATAATTATAATAAAATATATAATATACATAAAATATAATAAAATATTTTCCCAGTGCAATGTAGTAGATTAGACTGTGGCAACTAGTTGACACAGAATTAAGAATGACATTAGCCAGTATTTAATGTTTGATATGAACTGTGTTCTAAACTAAAGTAACAGTTTGCTTTTAACAGGCAGACCACCAAGCATGGAACGATAGTCTTCAAAAAATAAAAGCTCTTTCACTATATATAAAAGTTTCCTGTAGAGTATTGTCTACAGTTTTATTGTGGTAAAGGAATAGAATGAATAACTACAGTGATATCATACAGTGTTAAATAAATAAATTTGAAAATTATTCTGCTTCAGTTTTCTGATTCCATTCAAAGCCATCACCTAACTAGGTAAAGGTGTCGGAGCTATACTTTGTGAAGAAATGCATACATTTGTGGGACACCACTGAAGATAAAGAATTTACTTTGTAATATGAGAAAATATGACTGGCCTTTTGTAATGCAGCAAAGGTAGCCTCCTTTCACAAGGCACTGCAGTTCAGCCACCAAACTGCCGCTGAACTACTGCTCCCAGCTATCAACACTGCATGAGTATGAGGACACCAGCCAGGCCTTTCTTCTCTATTTCTCTTTCTTTTTTCCCCATTAATGAAATTTTTACTAAACTGTGTCTGAACTAAAGATCATTCTGGTATAACTTCCAAGCCAAAGTTAACAAACGCTCACAAAAGCATAAATTCATGTCTGAACACGTGGCTAACTTCCTGACCACAACAGTCCATGGACTGAAAGTTGGCCCTGTGTGAAATGAACTCTCCATTCCAAAACAAAAACCGGAACAAAGAAAACAGCAGGTCTACATCATAATAGCTCTCAGGAAATTCATAAGATGAGGCATTTAAGAAAAGTATTACCACCCACCCACAACTTTTTCTTTCCTTTAAAAGGCAACAAAAGTAACAGAGCTGGTTGAGCAGCTATCCTTTGGCACTTCAGGATTCACGCTGTAGAAAATTTTTAGTTGAGAAGACATCTTCAGACAGCCTCGATGGTGGCCTTTAAAGCTATAGGGATTGTATAGGTCAGTGACTTAAGGGTCAGGGCAAGCTGTTGGCAATGGCAAACATCAGTGGGGAATGAGATGACAGCAGGGAGAAGGGATAAGAAGATTTAATTCATGGTCAAAGCAGGCTTAGAGAAAAGTTGAGCTGGAGATAGAGCTTCCATAGCTGGGACACAAGCTGTCTGCAAGAAACTGAGATCTCTCAGAGGATTTTGCCACCAAAGTCCAGGGAACTCTCTAGAACAATAAGGATTCCCAAGGAATGAAATCCCTATCAAGGCATGTATAGCTATTGTCTATGTCTGCATATATTTTAAACTCCCAAAGCGAACAGTAATTTGCTTCTGCTGCACAGTCTGCACACAAATGGCACTTTATTTGGAGAGCCTAAGACAAAATGAAACCCAAGAGGAGAAATACAAAATGTGAGTAACTCTTTGCCCCTGTCAGATGCCCTTGAAAAGACCAGCTCAAGCCAGAGTGTCCACATAGTCATAGGTATCTGAAGCTTTGTTTAAATTACTGAATAATCTGAAAGAATGGCTTTGGTTTTCAAAAGCTGAAGGTGTCGTTTCCACAAAGAGGAACCAGGCAGAGCATGCAGGTAATGTTTCAGAGAAAATATTGTAAAATGCATATCCATAGACTTGTTTCTTACAAGCATTCAGGCCCTGTACACAAAAAGCAGAGCAGTTCAGCATCTTTCAGAAGGAACTTGGTCCAAATTGTTGCAACATATTAAGTGCTTGCCTACTTAAAAGGGCTGGCAGATCCATTTTGAGTTGCATTCAGGTGAGGTGGTCATTTTTATCTAATTTAAACAGCTAATGATCAGCACTATTTCATAGCAGAAGTTCCAGTTAAAGAAAGCAGTAACAGGGTATTGAAGCTGTAGTTCTTCAGAAAACCTAGTGAAAGCACCAGTTACATCTTCTTTGTCTCTACCTTATTGTTATTACTGTAGACATTGGGTTTTCTTAGTTGACTATTCTTTAAAGAAGGACTTTCATCTGGCCTTTCCACTGTGCATTCTGTTGGTCCTCAGGTAAGTCCTGTAACTAGAGTCACAGAGACATAAGGCAACCAACTGAGGCTTGGCGTATTTGGGGGAGCTCAAAACATGCTCTTTGCCCTGACGCAATCCCTGTGTTTGTTCAGTGTTACTCTGCCTCATATACTCCAGATTCTGTACTTCTTGGACCATATCATATTGTATATTTAAACATTCATTGATGTAAAGGAACATGATTCTTACTTTGGGGAGCATAAACATGAATACAGTGAGATATAATTATTAAGAAATCAAAATAGTGAAGTTTTATGATAAATAATGTAAGACAGTACACACAGTTGTATTGGAATTATTCTCTAAACCACCCCTAGCTGAAGTTCTTTCATCTGCTTCTTGGTATCCCTAGCCACAGTTCACAATACTTTAAAACCTGTCAAAACAACAGGCATTTTAGTTTTTATGTTCTACAGAAGGCCATTAGGACTACCACATCTGTTCATGCTTCTGCAGTAAATCAAAGGAAAACATTTTTCTTCTCTTTCAAGACTTTTAATGTTTTCTAACTTTGTTTATGTTACACAATTTCTCATGACTTATTTAATTCTTAATTTTTCTTGTTTTACTAATAATTTGAGATGAGTTGTATAAAAAATTTTCTAAAAATTAGTAAATGATGAGCACCTTCAGCTCCTGGCAAGCTCCTTGCAGCACAAGTCAATAGGCGGTATGCCAACAGACTACTGAACACAACTGCTTATATAGTTCCAGTCTTTTTCCTACAGCATAGTTACTTGGTTAGGTCATTTACACCTTGTCCAGTGGTATATGGATCTACAATCAGAGAGGCTATTCTAACTAAATCTGCAAATAACAAAGACCTGTTGAAACTGTGGAAAAGAAGGGTAAGAAAGACCCAGCAGGGGTATACAAAATCAGCAAGGATGAAGTGTGAGCAAAAACAATCTCTGATTTTTTTTTTTCTTGAGTGATCTTAAATAACAGTTTCTGTCACAAAAGGATTACTTGCATATTTAGATAACAGACTTACCACGTTCATTTTTAAAACAGATAATGCAGCCCATACTAATGAAGTTTATTTGGTTTATTATAGTGTGACAAGCAATAATAATATGTAATGTGAATATTCAAACGCAGAATTCAAAGACCATATCACAAATTTTGCCAGGATTCACCACAATTTGATTGATATGAAAGTTTTTTAATAGATACTTTTAATAGATACCATTAAAAAGTTTATGTTTTAGTAGCAAAGACTGAGTTTTCATACAGAATGCTGTTCTAAGACCAACAGCAAAACAGGCAAGTTAACTATGATCATATCTGACTGCATTTATTTAAATGTTGCTGCAGTGCTTTTAAAAACATCGTGTTTTCAGCAATACAGCAACCAGTGGCCCCAGTTAAACTAAATCTGATAGACAAAACCCAAGTTTTGTTTATAAAAAGATCTGAGCACCCTCAGATCTAAAGTCATGGACAATCAAAAGAAGTAGATGTTTCTGACTATTTCTAGATCTGGTGAAAATATATGAATGTTCCCATAAACAGAAAGCCCTTTGCCATGCTGGGTCAAAAAATCACGCCTGCAATAATTGGCCTCAGGATGGAATCACACAGGGAAAGAGGGAAGCTGGTGACTTTGCTCCCAAGGCCATCTAGTTTGATGCTTAGGCATCAAATAACCAAACTAGGTATAGGCTATGAGCAATCAGGCCCCAGGGTTTTTTAAAAAAATTGGTATTTGAGCATTTTTACAGCATTAACGATGAAAAAGATGTAATATTTAGTCTGTACACAGCTATAGATTTAGCACACTGTTAAAAAAGTAGAAGCCAAGTTTAACAGCTTTTTGGATCTCATGTTAAAGAATTGGTACTATTGATGTACCATCAGTAAATCAGAAATCCTGCTCCTAAGCACTGATGGAATTCAACATTCAGGATTCTGTTGCTCACAGGCATAAAAATTCTAGAGTTTAGGATAGACAGAAGATATTAATTGTAATTTAGTTCTCTTTGAACTGAAATAAGTGATGAACTATGGGAGAAAGTTATTTAGAACAGGATAAAATCATCACATAGTAAGTCTCTGTGAATTTTCATGAACACTGATTATGATTTTATGATTATAAATCTTCATAAAGCTTCACATTCTTATAGAAAAGTGAGAAAATACATTCCAAATTATATTTCAGTGAGTTTTTACAAAATTTCTAGAAGTCCACCTTTACGTCACCACTTTGAAGAATTTCAATTAGCTTTAGGAATAGAATACAACTAGACCTTTTGCAAGCTTGCCTCACTAGCAGACCTAAAGGTCTTTTGACCTATTAACTAGAGAGGATTTCTGATGTTCATTAACACCATGCTCATTAAGGTAAGAGTCTCACCTGCCAAAATAGACATGACACAATGTGGTGAAATATTTTATGTTGATTTTTTTCCCCAGCTTTATTATATATATTTTTGACAGAATTAGCCTAATCCTCTTACAGATTATAAGTAAAAGCATGTTGCAACTAATTCATAAATGTACTTCTGAATGACCAAAATTACAATAGAAGCTCATCAGAAGTCTGTGACCAGCCTCCTCAAATACAAAGTCATACCATACTTTAAATAAATAAATAAATAAATCCATAAAAGGATTTCAACTAGTTCTTTGCAGATACATTTATCCCAGTTATTTTTAATCAAATTGTAATGACACAGAGAAGATGACTATTAGGAGAACACAACTTTTAAGGCTACACTTATGGAAGATTTTTGAATTTTGTAAGGGAAAAAAACCCTGTGCATCAAAATATGAATTTTTGGTACATAGTTTATCACATACTGAAGAGTAAGCTACAACATTAGCTAAGATACTTGATTGGCCACTTATACTACTAAACATTATGAAGACAAACTGATTTATACCGAGCTGAGAATCTAGCCAGTTATACATAATTAAACACATATTTTACTCAGTAAGGTACAAAGTACATCTCAATAGTATATCACCCCATGCACACTTTGGTCAACTCCTCCCATATCTGCTGCAGGAACAAATGGCAAATTGTCCGCACAACAAATAGAGAGTAACTCAACTGAGAATAGTAACTCAGCCTGTCTAATTTTTTATTAATGTTTTCACTTGTTGATTTATCTGCATCCTTCTTATCTCCTGATCTGTTTTTATCTGTAAGGAGGTTTTTATATGTATTTGGCAATGCATTAATGTCAATAGCCATTTGGAAGTAGCCAAGGTAGTATCCTACTGCCAATGTCTGAGCTCTGGCAGGACTTCAAATCAGAACAGCAAGAGACATTTTTTTTCAGCATCTTGAGCTTAAGATGAAAAGATAAACACCACATAGTAAGCCTAAGTCATACAAATATTAAAATCCTTCTTGTGTTTATCACTCTTCCCAAGCACATGGTAATATTGCTAAACAAATATCAGAAAGCCAATGGGGAATTGCCTTCAAAATCTCAGGGTGTACCATGACAGAACTAAGCATTCCAATTTCAATTCACTTCTTGGAATAACACAAACACAGTTGCTAATAACAATCATGTATTTTTTGTATTTTAGAGATTAAAAAGATATATTCTGTTTCTTTATTCAGTGTCAATTAAATTAATTTCATAACCTGGTTTTCCATTTTGCCTGCTAAAAAAATTTAAGCAATAACCCAGTTGTACACAGAAATTGCATAGGTGGAAGCCATTTAGCTAAGCTATTTTAATTTTCTGCCAATAAACATCATGTACTAACTTATGTGCAATACTTGGCCACTAATACCATGACAAGATGTTAATTTATTACTAAAAATCAACTATTTTTTCATTGAATTGCATTTATTTGTGTTACAATTCATTCAGATCAAGACTTTGAGCTGAATTCAGGTAAGTCCACAGAGATATTCTCTGAGATAAAGACAAAAATGCAGTTCACGGTGCACCTCTTTTTGAGTTGTAAGCAAAAATTCTATCAAGGTCAACAAATGAAGCAATGTCAAAGAGGATTTGTTTCAAATACATCTGGTACAATAACAACTCTGAAGATCTTACCTTGGCTTTCTTTTAGAAGTGATTTTTTTAAATTTTTTATTTTTTTTTAGCAGACACAGTGAGTATGATCAGATACATACTGCCCACAGGTACAGGATTTCATGGTCTACTGAACAGGCAAGGACATAAGTAAATAGTTAACATTTAGAACATGCTCAAGTTTCTCACAGAACAGGAGAAAAGTCCTTGAAAATGTAATCTTTATTGTATCATAGAATCACTGTGTAGCTTTAGTCAGCTCTCTCCATTCCTCTATGGTCTGTATCCATTGCAGATGAATAATATTCCTCACCTAATCTCAAAAACAGTTCATTAATTAGTTGCTATCAGCATAGTGCATTGCAGATATCAAATACTAAAATAGGTAGGCCACCTGTATTCCCTTTCCACAAACTCAGCTGATATCCCATTGAACAAATATACAGAATTTCAGGGTCCTATTGTAGGACAAAATGAGAGGGCAAAACTGGCCTCTCAGAAAGATGGTATCTAGTTTGGAATGGGTGGCAGGAGAGTTGAATATGACATGTACATGAGATTATATTACAAATTCCATATTCCCTAGATAATTCTTGTAGTCTATCTATACTTCTAACATTTATACATCTAACTGTACATAGATGTGTAGTTGTTATTTAATATGAGATTTTGATGTGAGATAAGTAAAAAAAAGTTCCAGTAAAGATTCAAACTCTATCCATATTTCATATATTTGTGGAATCTTTGTTTTCATAACTGCATGACTTAAGGACAGATTGTGAGTCATCTTTTTTTTTTTTTCTCCCCTCCAATTTCCAGAGTTTTGTCATTTGGTAGCATCTTATTTATATTAGTCTAAAGCAGAAGTCACACGTCTTTCATCTGGCTACTACCAGAGAAAAACAAGACCCCACAAAATGACGGCAAAGTTCAGACATACAAAACTAGTTTTCTATTTAAGAATATATTTTTTCAAAAGGGACAGAAGAAAAGTCTGTGAAAAAAAACCAAAAATAATATATGTATATTGTGTAAAATAAGATAGGAGATAAAAATACAAGTAGTATAGAAACCTATATACTCCCCACTTTGGAGTAAGCAAATGAAGGACTTCTCATTTATCATCTTTTTTCATTCCTCTTCTTCCTCAGTTCTGCCCACTATGTTCCAAGTTTGTTCTTCCCGCATATTTAAGTTACACTCTTGATGTTTTCACTGGTTTTGATGTATGTAGAGCTGGCAATATGCATTTAGAGCATAAAGTGACCCATCTTTTGACCTCATCATCATTTTTTGTCTCCCCTTTCATCTCCACACCTGCACATGTTTTTTGTTAGGATCTGAAAAATTAACTGAGACTTGTTTGGTAGATCATTGCATTTATATAGTATTGAAGGTATAGCCTATGAGCTACACCTTCCCTCAAAATAGATTTCTACATGTTTGTAATGACTCCCTCATTTTGGGTGCTGAAACGTATATTCTGAATTTACTAATGAGCTTCCATTCCATTCCTGCAATACAATACAAAAAATCATATAATCCACCAGAACCCCCTCACACACATTATTTCCATTATAAATAGCTTATATACAGAGGTTCTACTATGTTCTTTCTAGCATGCACAGTAATATAGCAAAGAGAGAGAGATGGTATGACAAGTATTTTCTCCCTGCTGCATGTGTAAAAGTAAAATGCAAGATAGAGATCTCGTGTGAAGCTGAGGGCAAGCCAGGATGGCCATCAGTGGTCCAGCAAGGCATGGCCAGCTGGCACTGAGCCTTCTCAGGCCCTGTGGCTCCTGCCATGCACATGCTGCCATATGGCTCTGGGGGAGCATTCATGGCTCCTTTTTGCAGCATAAGTAGGGACACCACAGAGCACGTTGTCTCCAGCAACACTGAGCCAGTCTGTCCCATAAGATATTTTTGTAAATAGTGTGATGTAATTAGGAACACCTTAGCCTACAGCTATTAAAAGCAGAACCTTAACTATTACTGTTATTTATATTCTGTCACAAAGGTATGCAATCATTTTATTTGGCTACAATACATATTTCAGACTAGATCAGCTCAAGGTATTACTGCAAGGCAAAATCTAAAAAGTAGAAGCATAGAAAGCTGAGCAGATGATGTATATTTTTGCTTTAGTAGTTGAATCACAAAATGGAAAATAACTTCTTATTATCAGAAGTCTTTTCTTTGCCCTGAAGTAAAACGGCTTTTTGTTTTCGTTTTCCTACACCTATTCTGTAAAATGGATCAGTTTTGAATTGAAAAAAGTAATTTTGAATTTTAGAATCAAAATGTTTTAAAAATACTGCAAGAAATTTTCAGTATTTCTGAATTTTATTTTATTTCTCACTGCAGCTGAAATGGCTTGTCAACCTCAGCCTGTAGTGACAAGCAGATACTTCATCCCACTGAAACAACATTCTTTGAAAAATTATTGTTGATAAAAATAATTTTGTACACTTATACATGGTATACCTCATGAAAGCCAGTATTTTAAGATTATCTAAAATAGCAGTAGTCCAAACAATGCTTATTCCTATCAGAAATGGGATGGATATTAGTGTCTCCTACATCTCATAAATTTAAAAGAACACTGAGATAATAGGTTATGATTGCATTCCAAGCAATGATCTGAATACAGTACCTATCTCTCTCCATCATCTGCACCAACAGGCAAGGTCTACCAAACCTGATAGTAAGCAGTCTAAATCAGTCTCAACTCTCTTGCACTCAAGCACAAAATTAGCATATAACTGTTACTTGGAGGGAGAACATCTGAATGCAGCCCTAGCACATACACAGAAACCAAAATAACACATCAGTGGAAACTGTGATTGACAAAACCTCTGTATAGGAAGCCAGCAAGGTAGGGAGAGCAAAGAAAGTGAGTATTGTCAAGAAGCAGTTGTAGACTGGAAAGCAAATTTCCAAGACACAACCCAGAGATGCAAGCTTGCACAGTGAACAGGGACTCAGCCTACTACCAGGTGCCACTTAACAAGTCACACCCACCTGTATCACACAAGTAGACAGTGAGAGAATGCAAAATAATGCTTCTGTGGAAGTGATCTGTGCTGTTAGGAAAACCGAGCTTCAAACTCTTCACAGTTAAAATGAAATCTAACCTGGAATAGATGATAGCAACCACCTGAAATGGTTTTAGCTTTATTTCTGAGCATCTTATGACTGAATTTATGAGTTTGTGTGCTTTGAGTGGCCTTTAAAAATGTTTTGGGAAGGTATGCAACTGTACAGAGACTTTATACTATAACTGTACATCTAGCACATTCTATGGCATTTAAGGCTCATTAAATTCCAATTCTTGTGTCATCTGCCCTTGACTTAAAATAGTTTTGTGTGAGCCTTTTGTCTCTAACTTCCTCTTTAACAGAAGTTGTTTCTGTCAATCACTTAACTCCCTCTATTCTCTTTATCACATCAGCTCCTCAGCAACAGCACAGGCTCAGATTGTAGCCCCGATCTTCCACATTTTGACTCACATTTACTTACAGAAAAGCAAAAAGAACTGAACAGTTTACATAAATCCTCTATGAACAAATACTAATTGAAACTATTTCAGGACACCTTTTTTAAAACTGCATTTTTTTCCAATTAAATTCAAAGTAATTTTTTCAAAGTAAGGGATCAGCCCAGTTTTCTAACATATATAAAATTCTGACTGTAACAGTAAGGTTTTCTACACAAGTAGTCTATGAACTGCCCCCACATTTAGTTTTTTCTATACAACACCTCTTTAAGACCACTAAAGACACTGACATAACACAATCTGATACGTCTCTGATACTGTGACATGAAATGTTTCTCATCACACATCAAGAGACTCATCACAATAGCAGTGTTACATCCCAAAATAAATTTCCATTTAATTTAAAGCAACTGTTTGAGATTAATAAAACATGTTAGTGAAATTAAGAAATATCACAATAGTGCTTTCTGATTTCAATAACTTTGAAGTTACAGGGCGGGGGGGAAGACACTGTCTTATTACAGGTTGGCAGTACAGATTTATGACAAGTTTCTTCCCTGCTGTAAAGAATTTATGACTGAAAATGTACAATGCTTCATAAAAATGAAGCATCTTTTTCTATGATAATAGCTGTTAAGTTTTTCCTCAATGCTCATATGCCTCTAGCTTATTTTGTAATGATATAACACCTGCAATGGATTAAATCTGTACTGTAACTGTAGCAGATAGTGTAAAAAATGTCAGTTCTCATTAGCCTGCATATAAATCTGCCTTTTTGGTAAGCAGGATAAAAGAAAGACCGCTGAACCACTAGAAACTCAAAGCATATGTTGTTCATGCAAAAAGGACATTCAGCAACATGAATCTTTTCCACATCATTCTCTTTTAGGACTGGAAGAATGTTTTTTAGAAAGAAAAGGAAATATACAGTTACGCATTATCATCAAGTTGTAGCAGGTTTTTATAATTGCTTGCTGACACAGCTGAATAGTCATAAAATATCATAAAGAGTAAATGAGTTGAAAATATAAAGCAGTAATTAGGATTTTGTGCATGCTTATGCTATTTACATATTTTAATGCTTTGATATTAACATGTCGACTTTAATAGTATGTAAATGAATTCCCTTGTGTGAGATTTATCCTTCTCAGCATTAGACATGTATTCATTCACCATAACTGTAAATTTCCTTCTTTATTTGTATTTTTAGCAGGACTTTTCAGGATCTCATACAAAAATGTTTTCCTTGCAATCTCCTGTCCAGATTCATTAAAGAAGTTTATAGCTCTAATGGATAGAACAGCAGTAGCCACCAGCTCTACATATCACTGTGCTATAAAAACACATACACACAGAGAATCTCTTTGTGCCTGGAGGTTTTACAACCATCTAAATAAAAAGAGATTAATCAACCACCCAATATTTCTGCCTGTTTCTGGATAGTGCTGATGCTCGCTAGCACTCTGATGTAACATACTTAAGTTGAGAATCATGATAACACACATCATAACAACGATGCCTCAAAAGAGCCATGGCACATCACAAAGGTGTTTCAAAAGATTCAGGAAAAAAAACATTAAAAGATTCCTTTCAATTTTTTTTTCTCACTTCATTGCATTGCTGATCAATTTTATTTTTCTGTTGACTACTGGAAAGTTTTCATGCTTTATATGAAAATCACTTAATTAGAAAAACAGTTGGAAAACAAAGGTGTGGTATGATTAAAAAAACCCCAAAAGTACAGCCTAACATGAGTTATTGCTTTATGGTGCACTGCAATTTAGTTCTGGGTGTACTGCAGAACCCTGCATAATACAGCTATAGTTGCCTGGCAACAAACAGGAACTATATCAGAAAGCAGCAAAGGTGTGAATGAATAAACAGAAGTGACAGGGACATGTGAAAATGCCCTGTAAAACCACATTCAGTGCTAGAATGTCTGACCAGGCTTTCACAACATTTCAAGGGGAACACTGGAGTAAATTCTGCTTACCATTTACGCAGGATTAAGGTATGTACGTGTAAACTGGATCTGACTAAACAAGCACAATACAAAATCTGGAGAAAAGGTAAATCGGCAAATGTATTCTCATCAGGTTGGATACTGAGTACAAATACAGATTAAATACCCAACACCACCTTGAATAATTGAGGTAGAATTGATTAAAATTCCTGACTCAGTTCTAGGTGCTCATCAGGCATCCATTTTGGTGCTAGGCTCCTGGAAAGCAAGCACTCACGTACTGAATTTGAAAGACCACTGCTCATTCTTCGCACTTCTTTCCATTCTACGCAGAGACAACTGAACTGTGTTTCTATATTGTGCTTTATTTATTTGCAAGATTCTTTTGTTATAACCAACAGCCACTTTAACGTATAAGGTTCATGACACACAACTGCACTTCACACTGAAAGGTTAATACTGTTCAGAAGTATTTTAGCCATTTTACTGCACTAAAATGTTTTTTTCTTATAAAAACAGTCCTATTTTAATATGAATACATAATTGGATGAGAATAGTTAGATATGAGAAAAGCCTGATGACCCAAACAACGCTGATACCTTTGAAAAGTGTCCTGAAAAGGAACACATAGTGAAAGACTGCATAGTTATAGGTAGATGTATTAAACATACATGGCCAAGCCCTTCGTCTAGTGTATATCAGGAAAAACTCCCATGATCCAGCAGAGCCAAGCTACTTTATAACAACTAAGGGTCTTAACTCTGTTTCACAAAACGATGCTGAAATATCCAGCTAAGTCTATCTTTTTCTTTTCTATAAGTAAGGAAAGCTCTAAGACAATGTGATCAAGCAGAGATTGATTAGTCAGAATTACACTGACGTAATGTTGGGGAAGAAAGTTGCATGAGGTCATCTTCCTGAACAGATGGTCTAGAGATATTGGTTTTAACTAGCACATGGTTGAGTAAATAATGTTTAAGTTTTCTTTGAGAGCCTGGGGAGTGAACCAGATAGAGTTGAGTGAAATACCTGTGCCTCCTGCCCACATCATCTGCTACTCCTAGGGTTTTCATTTCCTGCGCTGTTTGTGCTTTATCACACGGCTCACTGGTCAGGCAGTCTGTGCCCTTGGTTCAAAAAGCTTTTATTGGAAGATTGAAAGAGATGTGCACTTAGTTTCTATTTGTTATTTCTTTATATATGTCGTTTACTCCTTACAGGCAAAATCAGTCAACAGGGACAGAAGTGTGTGGCTGAATTGAGTGTTTTCAGTCAGTATAACAAATTTCATATGTAGTAATAAATGAGCATAATAGTATAAAAATCTACATGATCAGTTGTATGAATGATTTGGTTTCTGTTCAAATTAAATGCTCATTTGAACACCCCCGCATTTGTTAATTCTCATGATTGTCCTGCATGGCCATCTCTAAGCACATGCATTTACGATCTCAAAAGAACTATCCAGGTCCTTTTATTACATTACATTGTATAGAATCTCTATGATTCTATGTGCTTATCATACCTTTGTTTAAAATAAAAGTGGTTGATAAAAAAGTTCAGCAGATTTCATTAAGACATTTTAATTCTTTAAACAGGAAAATCTCTTTTCACAAAGCAGCATCAACATAAGTTCTATCACACTTGCTTTTCACGGTCAGAATTCTGGGAATGTCATTGTTATAATATTTAAATGCTCATTTAGTAATCAATAATGATCTATTAAAGATTAAAATAACGCACAAGATTTAAAACCAGGGTAATAATTTACAGTCAAGTAAATGAACACATACAAATTGACTACAAATTATTTTGTTTGCTGCATTACATAATATATTAGTATCTTAAAATGACCCCCAAATACTACTGATTCATGACTACAAATGATTATTCTTGGCAAATACTAAAATAAAGTACAAAAGTACAATCAAAATATAATAGAAAACTGAAAAAATCATAAAACATAGTTGCACAGGCAATGATGTGATATGGTAACAATATTTGAAATAAACTGTCTGCATTACCCATGTGGAAGGAGCAATCAGATGTGCAGGTCATCTGATTATTCATTTACTTTTATTAAAAACTTGCTACTCCCTTCAGCTTCACTGTCTAAAAACTGCTGACAGAGCTGCCACATTTCTATTTTTAAAAATGTGTACATAATTTTCATTCTTCACTCATTGCTAATCTCTTACTGATGTTTATAACAAAGGCTAAAAAAAGAAAACCATAAAAGGAAAAAGAAAAAAATTTACATTCTGATTTGTCTCATTAAAGCCAACCTTTGAGATAAAGAAGAGAACACTCTAGTAATCCAAGAAAAAAAAATATACACAAGTCTGAGAGTAAAGCATGTACAACTTTAAATTACAAATGGGTCTGCATCAAAGAATTCAAACCCCATTCTCTAAATGGCCTTCTGTAAAGCAGTCAAGGATACAAAAAGGGAAGAGGAAGGGAGACAGGTACTGTTTCATATATCTGTTAGAGAAGATTCAACTGAAAAATTCACTTTCAAATTTGAATTTTCATCCCATCTTCCTCACAACAGTTCAGGATACTGTGATCTGGGCTGAATTAAATTTATCACAGAAGCATCCAGCTTCCTCTGATTTTTTACAAATGTTGTTTAAAACAACTACAAAAGGATGAACCCTTGTGGCAACTGTGTCTGCGGAAAAGTTGCAATCAAAAATTTCCACTTTACTGCACCCTCTTAAAAACATATCTACCTAGCAAACTATGTAGTTTGTAATGACCTAGTTTTCACTTGGGGCACCAGAAGCTGTAAGGTCATTACTAATATTATTGTAGACAAGTGTTTTTCTTATGTTTTTATGACTGTAATGTCATCCCTATTTGACTTCACTGACACTACTCATGGCAGAATTGCTTATGACATAATTATGGAAATACATAGCTTATTATTGCATAATAGCCATACAAATCTCATGCATACATCATTATGCAAATTTGAATAGCAGAGCAAATGTTGTTGATGTCAATACGTCCATACCAGAATAAGCTAATCAAATGAAATATAGTCCAATTAGCAGCATGGTGGGCAATCTTAAATAAAAGGAGATGCTCAAGGGAAGAAGGAATATTTAAAAGTTATCACAAAAATCTGATGTAACTTCAGGAAAAAAATAAAGACTTCTATTCAGTTGATCCCAAGATACTATAACTCAAGAAATGATGGATGATATATCAAATACTAAGTTCTCTAAAGCTACATGTCACCTAATTTAATCTGTCTAAAAGTTAGGAATGTGATCTAAGCTAGTTTTGTAGTTACCCCTGAAGTTAACAGAGAGGGATGGGGGAAAGAGAGAAAGAGAAAGACTTCCAGAGTCAAGTATGCCACCTTAGACATTTATGTTAACGTAGTACTAATTACCTTCTGAAAGTGCTTATCTCTCTTCAATGACTACAGAGAGAAGTTACAGCTTGGATAAATAATAAACAAAGTTTTAAAATGTGTTAAGATCTAACCTCTAGTGTGTTAAGACCTAAATCCCAGCCTAAATGTTACAAACATATATGAAGCAACTCATATATCTTATCCTAACTCAAATGACCAGGTATCTCCTTGCTCAGACAGTGCAAATCTGTTCTCTATACACGATAAATATATATAGAGGGTGTGGGAATCTTATGTAGACTCCAATGGACCATATTAACTCAAGGGACTGATAGCTAAATGAAAACCTCTCTGGAAGGAAACCTGAGTTTTGAAAGCTTGGTATTCAAGTTTCAAGGGAGAAAAGATGTGGATGCTACCTCTGAGCTGTAGGGGTGCCTATTGTCATCAGGCTGTTGACTCCTGTCCACTTCCAGCCTGTCTCTCTGGCTTCAGAATACCCCAGGAAGCTTGGAGCACAGAAAAACATATTAGCATTGGAAAAAAGGGTTTGCTTGTTTTTGTGTTTGCCACATAGTATAAATAATAAACAGTGTATAAAAGCTTTAAGAAAATTACAAACAGGAACTACACGCTTTTAATCCACAAGGAAACCAATAAATACAACATAAAACCAGGATAACATTTTACTTGGGGGGAAAAAAAAAAAAAGTAATCTTCAAAAGCTAAAATGCATAGCCACCACCAGTCATGCAATCTGCATTTTCACTGAAAGAATTACATAAATGTAATTAGTATCTATAAAGTGTTGACCACACACTCTAAATGAAAACAGTATGAGTTTTTATTCAAAATCAGTGATATGAAATAATTGTGATTTTTATAGTATATGACATTTTCAAGTCTTTTCAAAATAGTTTGAGAAAATTTCCAGACTGCACAGAAATTGCTTGTTTAAAGTCTTTAGTACTATGTATGGTGCAAAACGTATTTACAACATTTATTAAATGTGCAGTGTGAAACAAAATAGTTATTGGCATTGTTTCTACTCCCTGAATGGCTGACATCTTTTGTAGGAAAATAACAAAAATTGGACTTTCACTACTAATATATTCTGTTTAAGAATAATTTTATATTCAGAAACAATACTTTAACAAGTAAACAGCAGTGACATGCATTCAAACAATTTATTTGTAAAAGTATTTATTATCCATTTTTTAATTATTTGACTAAGCTAATTAGCAGAAAGTGAACCAAAAGCTTGTAGCTTCCCTGGCCCTCCTGATACTTAGAAATGGTAAGGGAAATTAGATGAGACTAAGACTGACTTCTTACAAATCAAGAAATCTATTTTCAATAGGACTGAAATATTTTTGAAGGCCTAGTTAGCTTACATATTTAGCATTCATCCAGGCAAGCTTATCCAACAACAATATTAAGAAATTCTGCATTAAAGATAAACATATAATCTATTAACTGAACCAAATAAATTTAACAGCATAAAAAATAAATATGGCAGATGTCAATAGACTTCAAAGAAGTATTTACATGTGTATCAGTAGAATATGTAGAATCATAGAATCATTTAGGATGGAAAAGACCTTTAAGATTATAAAGTCCAACCATTAACCTAACACTGTCAAGGCCACCACTAAACCATATCCCTAAGCACCTCATCTACATGTTTTTTAAATACCTCCAGGGATGGTGACTCCACCACTTCCCTGGGCAGCCTGTTCCAATATCTGACAACTCTTTCAGTGAAGAAATATTTCCTAATACCCAATCTAAAGCTTCCGTGGCACAACTTGAGGCCATTTCCTCTTGTCCTGTTACTTGGGAGGAGAGACCAATACCCACCTTGCTACAACCTCCTTTCAGGTAGTTGTAGAGAGCAATAAGGTCTCCTTGAACCTCCTTTTCTCCAGGCTAAATAACCCTACTTCCCTCGGCTGCTCCTCATAAGACTTGTGCTCTAGACCCTTCACCAGCTTTGTTGTTCTTCTTTGGACACACTCCAGCACCTCAGTGTCTCTCTTGTAGTGAGGGGCCCAAAACCGAACACAGTATTCGAAGTTTAGCCTCACCAGTGCCAAGTACAGAGGGATGATCACTTCCCTAGTCCTGCTGGCCACACTATTTCTGATACAAGCCAGGATACTGTTGGCTGCCTTGGCCATCTGAGCACACTGCTGGCTAGTATTAAGCCAGCCATTGAGCAATACTCCCAGGTCTTTTTCCACAGGGCAGCTTTCCAGCCAATCTTCCCCAAGCCCGTAGTGTTGCATGGGGTTGCTGTGACCCAAGTGCAGGACCTGGCACTGAGCCTTGTTGACCCTCACACAGTTGGCCTCAGTCCATTGATCCAGTCTGCCCACATCCCTCTGTAGAGCCTTCCTACCCTCAAGCAGATCAACACTCTCACCCAACTTGGTATTGTCTGCAAACTCACTGAAGGCGCACTTGATCGCCTTGTCCAGATCATTGATAAAATATTAAAGAGAACTGGCCACAGTACTAAGCCCTGGGGAACACCACTTGTGACCAGCCATCAGCTGGATTTAACTCCATTCACCACCACTCTTCAGGCTCAGCCATCCAGTCAGTGTTTTACCCAGCAAAGAGTAACTACAATTTGCTATACGTAGAGAAAACTAGTTACAGAACAAAGATCTAACTGGTGGAGAGACCCAGATTGAATTGCTTGCATTTTCTACAGCCTATCCTACTTTTTCACCATGAATCAAGCAGCAAAGATGTATTATTTCCAGGATATACAATATTGAGGCACCATCATTCTATTCTAGATGCAGTTACAAAGAAATTGCAGTATGTGCTAGATCTCTAGTTTAAAAGTTATTCTATTTCATATGGCTAAAAAGTTTAAATAAATTAGACTTTTTTGCAACTAAGTGCCACTATAGTGAGCACATACAAAAACAGTACGATCTCATTTTATTTATAATCATTTGTTGAGTCTTTTTTCTTCAGTCTGCACAGGAAGATAAAATTTACAGTCATCCTTGATCAAGCACTGTCTACCTGATGCTCCTGTGAGTCAGGAGTGACCACCAGTATAATGCTGCCTCACCACGTCTTCTGTTTCTACACATGCCAAAGTGAAAGAAGGTGAGGGAGGCCACAGGAAAAGAAGAGACATCAAGGAATATAGAAAGGATTTTGTTTCTGTAGACTAACACCTTTGCTATCAGGCTGTTCTGTTTCCTGCTGTGAGCTGAAGTATAGGTGTTTGCAGTTGGTCTCTGACTGTCCTGGACTCTCTTGGTTGAAGAAGCATGTGGGACCAGCAGGAACCCACAGTAGATGGCCATGAGTACTATGCTGGATGGAAATGCTGACAGACATATGATATGCACTTGGCATGTCTTTTGATTCAGTGAAATCAGCTAGGAATTATATACAAACAATTGGTAAGCATTATTATTATTATTAATGCATTGGAAACTATTGGCACTAGGCCAAAAAAATAGGCATGAGACAGCAGAGCTAGGGGCTCAGTTCTCCTTTCCTTCTGAATTCAGTGCCTCAGTGGTACGAGCCTTAAAGAAAGGTGAAGACGTCCATAGACAGGCTCACTAGGGTTCAACTTCTACTCTATGTATAATGCCACAACATATGATTGAGAAATCCCTCTTCTCCTCAGACATGTGGCTACAAGGCCTCAGTACAAGCTTTCGACTCTTGAATGTGGACCCTATGAATCAGAAGAAAGGAGCCAAGCTCCTGGAAAACATCTAATTTTCCATTCTTACATAAAAAACTTAATTGCAAAGGTTCTTCTCACAGTTTTGGAGAAGTCTCTTTGCTACTCAAGAAAATTTGATTAAGAAAAATTTTACATCTAGTGCTGGTAAGCATATTTTAAAGGTCTGAAGAAATCAGTACGTTTTTCTTCTTTCACTAGAGAGAAATTGCCCACTACTTCTGGAAAGCAGGCATGATACTTGTCTTGATGGCACAATAGAAGGCCCAAAGGATACTTTGCCTTGTGTCCTTTGAGTAGGACATGCCACAACAGAAGGCCCAAAGGATACTTTGCCTTGTGTCCTTTGAGTAGGACATGGCACTGGTAATAGTTTTACGGAAGTGAAATGAGGCACCTCTGAAATGGCTACGGCCACTGCTATCACTTACACAAAACCCAATACATTTCTGGCATCCCAGCAGAAAGGCAACTGTTACTATTTTGGCTGGATATGTTAATTTTTCCTCAGTCTGATAAATAATATGGGGTTCTCTGGGGCTTTCTAATGTCCCTCTGTACATCACCATGATTAGTGTAACACAGCCAAAATCTTTATGCAGATAAGCAGGCATTTTCTAAACTGACCTAGCCAAAAGCTAGATTAGCATTTTCACATTCTCATGTCCACTGATGCATAACTTCAATATGGACAGCTGTTTGGGATGCCACACTCAGCCATCCAGGATTCAGCAAACACATTTGGTGCTCAGACATGGTTTCTTTGCTGCCCGAACTCACACCCATGAGTTGAGGTGGGACTCTGCCTACTCATCAGTTGGTCAGACTCTTCAGACTATTTTATTTGGGGGAGGTGACAAGAAAGTACGACTGTGGCTGGTGAGACTGCTCACTCCTAAAGAAACACCTTTTGCCATACTAGGTCCTGCTTTTGGAATTGCGCTCTCATAGTCAGTCCTTTGTGCAACTCTACTTAGCTTTGTTCACTGACAATTAATTGAGGAGAAGAAAAAAAAAAAGGCAGGGGGAAAGAAGATACAAAACTACTTCTGTCTTCCAGAATGACAGGTTCTAACTCTTCCAGCAGTTGGAAAGCCACAGACACCAGACGAAAAGTAAAGATGCTTCAAGGATGTACAAATGCTGAAGGTACTTTTCATATAGGTAAGAGCAGGGCTTAAAATGGCACTAAGGACAACACCACCATGTAAGATAAGGCAATGAAGAGAATCTCTACCTTATTGCATTGCCATCACAAAGACATCATATGTATTTTAAAATGAAAAACAATCCCTCACTTTTACTGATCTTTCCTATAAGGAATAATAATCTAATAGTCTAATCTAATCTATGCAAGGATTGTTGTAGCAGAAAAATCTGAAAATATAATGCTTGGGTGAAAAATAAAAGCAGAGAAGATGGATAATTTAACGTTGTACTGTATTTTTATCACATTTTAAACAGCTGCTTGTTTACAAGAATATGTTGAAGTATTTCAAATTTGTACCTTTTAAACATTTTTTTCCTCAAAAAGACCTTGACAGCAAATGTGAAATGTCAAATAACTAAATCAAATCTCACAGGAGATCAGCAGATTAAATAAATGGCAGTGACCATACCACTTAAGAGTGTAATGAACTTGCCAGATAAAATTTTACTTTTATCAACCCAATTATGAAATCCAGGTAAGTATATACAGCTCTAGAATTAAGCTGAAATTCTGCTGTTAAATTTGGGTAGTAATCTTGGAACTTGCCAGTAGAAGTCAAGTTGTCCATATACTTTTCTTGGGCTGCTTATTCTAGTACTATATGGACATTGAAGTTTTTCTCAGCAGAAACTGGATGGGGCTAAACTTTAACTTGTATTAACGGTATTTGGAATACATTACAGCTATTCTTCGTCTTCCTTAAGTGGGCTATACAATCGTTTGCTATGTTATTTTAACAGGTATGTACACAAGGCAAAAATCAAAGCACAAGCTATTGTTGATATTTCCAAGACTTTAGTTATTCTGTGTTGAAAAGTTGTTTAGAAATTCTTTTGCTGACAGCTCACTGATACCACACATCTGTGCACAGCCTTTGCTCTTCTTGAAATGAACAAAGTACAATATTTTGCTTAGACCCTGCTCTTTAGCCATTGACATGACTGCAGAGAGTCCATACCACAGAGGTTTCAATTCTGGTGCTATCTTTCACATGTCCATCTCTGATAGTGACAGAGGTTGAGAAATTTAATCTACTCTGTCACAATTTTAACTACAATCTTTCTTTTCAACACCTGCTGCTCTTCCTCGGCAGACAGGGTAATGATTATTATGACAGATATTTTTGTTTAAACATCTCTTTCATAAATTTAAATGCTTTCTTTTAGCACCAAGTGAGATGCTTCTAGTTTAGTAGCCATTTGGATAAGCAGCAGTCAGGTCAGACTAAAATGCTGTTCAACTCATTCTATTTTCTGTTTTGCTGTTACCTTGTGGCTCAAGTAATAGCAATTTAAATTAGCCATTTTCCTGTGTGTTCTGATACCATCTTATTCATTGGGGAAAAAATCCAACCCTCTACATCCATCCATCTGAAGCCACCTGTAATTTGAAAATAAATTCTACTAAGGACCCAAAAATCATTATTTTTTGACTACTGGCCAGCTGGCATGATTGATGCATTAAACTCCTTACCTAGAAACCACAGGTTTTCTTGTCCAAGATTGCTTTAACACTGAAAACCTGTACCAGACTGTTTTCTACAACCAGTTATATCTGTTAACACCAACAAAAAGAGCAATGCCAATGCTGAAAGCCAGTAAGATCTTAATCAGTGTGTTTCCTATAATTTCTGCAAAGCAATTTAGGTGATTCAGACAACATTAGCATTTCACCACTGCTGAAGCTAGTGGTATTGTGTTGGCTACACAAATTTTGGCAGAGAGTTTGCTTTAAACATCCTCTAGAAGGTGGCAAGGTTATTGGGTGTTTATTTCTTGATATTCTTTTTCCATTTCTTTCTTGCAATTATTAGAAATTATGCTACACACCTTCACATAACATATTTGGTCCAACTCTGCCTGAAATTACTTAGTAGTGGTTTATATTAGGCAAAAATACTTTATTAGGCAAAAAAATCAGTGATGCCTCCCTCTTTTTCCCTCATCTCTTGTTCAAAAATATTTAGGTGTAACCTGGAAGGGACATGAAGTTAACGTTTTTCTAGTTACATTTCCTTCTACTGCTATTTGAAAAACGTGGATAGGGGAAAACACAGTAATAAAGTAAAAAAGAACAAATAGAAGAAATTGCTACTTGATCTCTCTCCTTTTTTTTTTTTTTTTTTTTTTACTGGCACTAATTTTTTCCTTTCAAGTAGTGAACTAAATACTACAATTTTCAAGCAAACCTGTATACAGTTGTTTACAGTGTAGTAGTATAATATGCAGTGTCAGCTCTGCAGCTCAAGGCTGACCTTTTTCCACTGTGGTCAGAATATGAAGGTGAAAAGTATCTTTAATATTTTTTTCCTATTAATGAGCATTAAACATTCCCAGATGCTGGTCTTTTCAGAGAAAGGATAACTTCAGCACAAAGGAAGAACAGAAGGGTACCTTTCTTGTATTCTGTGGTTTAGGCTTCACTTCAGAGACCATCTAGACTAATTATAAGACTGGTTGGCAAAAATAAAGGATGTACTTGCAAATGCACCTGAAATCAGTTCACTCTGTCTTTCATAAAATGGTGGATAAGCCATTTTGAAAAGCATGGTAACAAGGGAATTTTTTATATTTATCCAATTAATTTTGTGGGGCTTAAATCTTTTCCCACTAAAATTGTTTACCATCCAGATCCCTACCTCAGAAGTGCAATGTATAAGGAAACATGGTATAATTAAGAGGAAGAAGAAGGCTTAAAGGCACTATCAGAGGGGAAAAAAAAAACCAAACCAAACCCAGACAACAAACAAACAAACAAGGAAAACATACTTCATTCTTACTGTTGTGACTCTAATGAGATATAAGTATCACTACTGCCACTAGAAGTACATCTCCCAGACTACTAGTATAATCTTTAACCCCTTTCCTACTTATGGATGTTATGAACATTTGAAACAGACAAAACCCCTAACATTTCCTGGCCCTATTCTTCTCTATTCCATGAAGATCAACATAATTTGAAGTGGCCTAGAAGTATCAAGCACTGCTATTACCCAAAGATTACACAGTAAGGTAGGACTAGATGACAATTGAACCAAGTGTGAAGATGTATTTAAAATATTAGCTGTTTTCATTTACATAGCAACCTGCCCAAGATATGAAATTAAAATAAAAAGATAAAAAAAATAAAGTGATTTGACTGTTTACCATCTCCTCCAAAAACCTCTTGTACTGGGTGTCTATTTTTCATCCAAGAACCAGCTATGAAAATATGGCAACTTGATCTTGGGGAAAAAAAATATGTTCTTGCACTTTCCCTTTTAATATAATATGAAATTTTGTATGGCAAATACAACTAGCAGATAAATACCAACTCTTTATGGGTTTTTGTAATATTGTAAATATTCAGGCAATCATTTAACAGTAGACTAATTAATATTTATGTAAATACCATTTTTAAAACAACTTCTTAGGTAAATATTATTTCTCTTCCATAACTTACTATTCTCAAACTCCTGCTGACATCAGTGTGAATTGACCATGCTTGGTGCTTTATAGCAAGATCTCCAACACCAATGATTGTTAGTGACTCCGGCAAATAATTCTCCTCGCTTGAAATTCTCTTCTCTTGGAAGACCAGCATAAGCTTTTGCCAAAGTCCTTTCTTCAAGGGTGTAAGTGATGCAATGACTTAGTGCTGGTCTGACCTAGGGCTGAGTTCTCACCAGCAGACATATTAAAAATATTTCATTGCTGTTGTGAGTGTTTCGTAATTCATTAACAACTCCTCTGGAGTTTTTTTTAAATTATTATTATTGCAGACTTCCTTACTGCATAAGTAAAAATTAATTAGTTATTCAGAGAATTGCAATTTTTTTTTTTCCAATTCAGCATTTTTCCTATATGCATCCTAGTGGGACTGTCCTCCTTACTATAGTGATCATATTGTACTTGTATCTGTCACGTAAATCTTAACTTTTCTTGCTTCGGCATTTAAATGAGGAGAGTATATTTGTTTTTAATATAGCGTAAATAAACTAAATGTATAGTGACTTTGTTTTTGACAGCAAGCAGCTATAAGACTATTATAATGCACTTAAGTTGCAAATCTACCTAATCACGTCAGTAGAAAATTCCAATAGATTTAAATAGAGGTAGGACTTCACTCAGGGAGTTGTATCTTACATCACAAGCAATTCTATGAATTTACAGAGTTATTTTTGTCGGACTCACTTCCATGCGATTTAACCCTTTAATAATGTGGCATAAAATGAAACAAAGTGGGGTGCTGCATTTTTTGGTCTTTCATAGCAAAATCTGACATTTTAAAAGTAATATAGCATGCCCTTAAAAGTTGTGTTGTTCTTAATTCCAGGTACATAAACCAGGTATATCTTAAAATTAGTTTTATTACTAACATTATTTTACCAAAACCAGATTATTATGAAAAGTTAACACTTGTCCATGCTGAGAACACTAGACTGAACACTTTTGCAATGTGTGTCTAAAACTTTGAAATTATTTTAAAATGTTTCTTTAATAAGTTTCTGGGGTTTTGTTTATTTATTGATCATTGATGGCTACTTAATACACTTTTTTATTACAAATAGAACATTAGCACATCTTTTTAATCTTGCATAGCATTTAGGATAAAAGATAGGAGAGAAAGATCCTTCACAAACAAATTAATAAAGTCATTTTTCTATTTTAGTCTTTTGTTCCTGCAGATGAAAAAATGGTTCATGCATATTATGAAAAGTAATTGAAATCATGAGACAAAGTGAAAGAGGGAAGATCTACAGCTCTAATAAGGATGGAGATTTCTCTCTGACCTGTGCAAAATTCTGACACTGTCAGGGAGAGTACTGTCAGACTATAAAGTGCATAATCTTTTTGTGAGAAGGAAAATAAAATCTTATCTGGAATATTATCTATACTGCTGATTGTGGCCTTTGTTTAAAAAGTTGAACTCAAGATGGAAAAGTGTCAGAAAGGGCATTAGACTGAGAAGGTGCATGGAGAGCTTGAAAGAGGATAGTAAAAGAACTCAGCTTGCTAAGTCTAGCAAAATAAAGGGGAATTTGATGGCGCGCTCTAAGTATAAGAGGGGAGATAATAATCACTGAAGGGAGACCGTTCTTTAAGCTAATGAACAATGGAGCCATAAGAAAAATGCAAGCAAACAGAATATAAATTCAAGCCAAAAATTAGAAAACAGCTTTTCAATAATTGAAGCAGTGAGGAAACCCCTTCTGGTGATGTTCTCGTTCATGCTTTCTATTCTACTCATCACACATTCCTCACCAGGAATTAGTTTGTTACTTAAGCAAGGCCCTGCACAAATGATATGAGCTAAGTCAAAGGACTCACCTTCAAGACAACCTTATATAGACCAAATCCTAAACTTCTGGACAATGCTAGCACTTCACTAGATCCAACTTTTCATTCCTATCCCATCCTAGAGCTCATATTCCTTCTTGTCTTCTTTCCTGGGTAGCAGGGTATTTCCACCCCGCTAACAGCAGCTCTACTGCCAGCTGTCATGTGCAATGGGTATCTCTCATCTGACTCCATCCAGAAGCATTCAAATATCTTTACAACTCATATCCTAGCACACTCAGTTCAGCAACACTGCAGAGAGACAACAAACCTGTCTCTTTATAAAGCCAAATAAAAGCAAGCAGAGTTTATTTGCACAGGCTCCACACTGTATCACAGCACTTTGCCAGCTGAGAAGCACAGCTTGACAGCCTTGTCTTCACTCAAAAACATTTACTTTCATAGGTCTGCTACAGAAACATTTCAGTTTAATTACAACTTCAACCTGAAAAATTCTGTCTGAAAGAAGCTGAAAACAAGAGGAGTTCTTTTGGGATTTTGGGGGGCTTGGACAATGTAATAGTAAATTTTTCATGAAGAAACAGCACCAAGAAAATCTACTCTCATTTGTGCAAAACTGCCTCTCATCCTAATATGTTTCCATACATTCCTTTCTGTGTAAAACTGGATTATGACTGTCTTCCTCTCTGTCTCTGTTGATGGCCATAACTGATGCTGGCCTGCAATGAAAATCCACAGATATAAAAGTCTGTAAACACATCAAAAGAAAACAGGGCAAAAAGTTGAGTTTATATAGTTAGGAGTCATCAGATAATATTAAAAGATATAGCTACTGTGTATGCCAGCAAAACCCAGTACAACTGAAATCTGTTAGCCCATCAGAAAGTCTCCCAAAAGATGCTATGAAAATTCCATCACTGCAGATTTGAAATTAAACTTCACTTAATGCAGAGAACACCATTATTTTGGAAGGAAATAGGCAAACTCTCTACAGTACATCTTTCCTCCTAAACAGAGTAAGGCTAGTTGTTGTTCTGCAAAACCCACAGAATTATAACCACAAGCACCACTATGCACTAGGATGAACTCAAAATCTTTTGAAAAGAGACAGCTATGTAGGAGAAACCGTAGGAGACATCGTTCTCCTACACAGAGTGTATCAGTGTTTACATGGCCTTTCCTAAGATATGGGGGAAACTTATTTAGGTAAATGAATTGAACATATTTCCAATACTTCAGATGATTCTTAACTACCACTCTGCTCTTTCCCTCCCAATCCTGGAACCATCAATGAAAATGAAGTGTTGCTGTTTATTTTAGTGAAATCCTGATTTGACTTGTAACCCAATGTGCTTCCTTTTTAACATTGAATCTTGCACTTCCCAGCTGCACAGGCATTTTCTTTGCAGTATTGTACCAGGACTGTTTAGATTATTAAATACTGACTACCTTCTTCCCTCATCTCCTGCTACTAAAAAAAGACTTGCATCTTAAATGTTAATTATGCATTTGCAGGCAGTCTAAATGACTCAGGGGACTGAAATCTGACTCAAGCTTTTCATCAGCAGGTCATCAGTTCAAACCTGACTCAGATCAGCAGTGGCTGGAAGCTTTTACAATTCAACAGCTGTTTAGATTACCTACTTGAAAGACTATAGTATTATATTATACTCAGTTTCAGGTGGAAAAGAACCCGCATCTTAAAAGCCATGCTCAGAACTGACATTAATTGGGATCCACACTGCTAGACCCTGAGAGGACAGCAGGTCTGGAAGCTGTCTCACTCTGCAATCTCCTCCACACTAAGAAAGAAAAAAAAACTTGAAGATGGAACAGAAAAGGAAAGGTTTTTTACTTTCATGGCTTCTTCTGTTCCTATGTTTCAACAGAACAAAAGGTGGTCTTGTAGGGCCATCAACTGTGTATGAATATGTTCAGTTTCAAAATTGAAGGTCCACATAATAACAGGCCATGGATAATTATTCCATGCTTGATAACTGTCTTTTTGTGTGCACAGTATAGGAACTAAGGGATTGTCCTTATGAGACTTCTTCAGAAAACAAAACAAAACCAGATATTCAAACTCAAACAAATTCTCAGGCAATATAAATGCTTCAATTTCCCCCTATTAATAGGCTTTTTAAAAATTAGTACATTCATATTAACTGTCCCAGTACAACTTACAGAGAAATGTCAGAATGCAAAAGTACTAGAAACCTTTTCTTGGTCTTAGGTCAAAATTTCAACACTTCTGTGGATTAAAAAAAAAAAAAATACAATTCAGACTTTTTTTTTTACTATTCCTAATAAAGTTAAGCTGCATTCTTTTGTATTTGAAATTGTGTCCTTGAGTAGTGTGAAGAACCAAAATATGTCTTATGGTTTTCCTCCACTCCCTGGCAGTAGGGAAGCTTTCAGTTGGTCTACAAATGGAAGAGCTCACACCCCCACGAACCGCAGAGGCAGTCAAGGAGAGGAGACAGCTGGTGAAGCCGAAAAGCGTTTCACTCTCCTTTATCAAGTCTCAGTTTGATTGCGACTTCTCTAACTTGTGCTAAGACCAGAGAAACCAGAGGTTCAGAATAAAGTCAATAATTTCTTCAAGAGAAATGCTTATCCCTGGTTTGTGTAGATCTTATTACAAGAGCTTAGCCCAGAAACTCTGAGGATCAGCATTTATGACACTGCCTCTGCAAATTACTGTTGTAAGTATAGCCTGGTGTACCATACTCAGTCCTAGTTTTGTAAGACAGAAGTCATGAGTCTATGCACAGTTTCTGGGAAGAAGGAAATGACAGATCTGATGTGCGTTCACATCCCTGCAATTAATATAAATACAAGACAACAAGATTTCTATGAGGAATCTCATACTCAGAAGCATAGCCCCAGTGTGCATACAAAATATGCATTATCTGCACCCTCTCTCATTTAGCATGTTGGACTGTGAAGTTTTGTGAAATAATTCTTATAGTACTTGGACAGAGACAGTCCAAACTAGAATATCTTTGTTGCTTTGAAGCTGTTGTTGGGTTTTATGTTTTCAAAATATCAAAGGTGCATAGTCTGCTATAAGAATTAACTGCCTACAATATGTTACTTTTAATTCTACATTGTTTGAAATGCATTCTTAATTCTTTTGTTGTAAATGATTAACAATTTTGAAACAATGGATAATAAAATCAATTTTGCTGAAGACATACCAAAGGTAGTATTATATACATCAGTCCTTAAAAATCTGAAGTGGGTGAGACATTAAATGACTGGCAAAATTCTATTTTGTAATGGAAAAAAAACTCCTAGAAATTACTGAATAGATAAAATTCACAAAGTTTTCTCATGCTGCTACTTTGCGTATGGAAAAGCCAGATGCTAGAAGGCATCCCTAATGAGTGCCTGGAGCTCTAATATAAAGCCACTGTAACTTTATTTTTGCATTGTCACCTAGTCTTTGAGCACAAGAACTACCTTTGTTACTGTAAATCAATACATTTGTAAGTACTGGAACCTGGTGCCCTACTATGATTTTCAAAGATCAGCTTTTCAGAACCCAGTAGGAAAGTAGAGGAAACTAGGTCTTGGACCTCAGCTACCTTCTTTGGGGAAATAATTACTTTCTACAAAAGTGGGAGCAAAACACAGTAAACCAAACTGTTCCACCCTTTGCCATCAGAAGTAACTAAAGACAGTATCAGTTAGTCATTAGACTTTTTGATCTTTTTAACCTTCCTCTATTCTGAAAGGCTGTCAATGTTAGATTATATACATTTAAATGCACACAGATCTTGTCCACCCATACTTTCGAGCCAGAGAAACAGTTGGGGAAAAGTGAATGATAAACAGTCTATACCCTACAGAAAATAAGAGAAAGTGTGTCTATATTAAATAAAAATTCCCATTCTCTAGCTGTTTGGGCAGTTCATTACTTTTACTTGTCTCTGGTTACAAAACTGTCTGACCAGGCAAAATTAGAAAATTATGTAGCTCTAATAAACATACAGCCAACTGGAATTGGCAGAATGGGAAGCAAAAGCTAAGCCTGGATGACCCTATAGAGTAGGCTAACAAATAACTGAAGGCAGGATGCTAATGCAAGGCTACCTTCCCCTGAACAACAGGAAATCCTACTCAAGCAGCTATTCAGTCACACACACCTCACAGAAGATGGATTTTGTACCCATGTACAGCACAACTGTCTTCAGAGCAGGACCAGACAGTTGCAATTCTGCCTGCATAAAATGTTAAGGCCCTGATCCTTTGGCGTGTTGCAGATTCAGAAAAAGAAGGATTACATTTTCTGTTCAAAATTGAAAATATTTTCTTCAGTTAAATTCACAGTTCTAGTGTAGACATTGAGATATCATGCAAAATATCATGGTAACATCAGAACTATAAAAGTGTTTGCAAAATTTGTAATTAAATTCAGGGTTGGAAGTTTTGTTGTTGTTTTTAAATCTAGCAAACATCAGCTGGCAAATAAATTGCATGCCTTAGAGCTTCTTCAACAGAGCAAAGCTGTTCAAGGCTCGATATTTTTAAACTCTGAAAGGCTTTCAGCTATTCAGAACTAAAATAACAGGAGCCAAAAAGGGTCTTTCTATTACTGTCATGAGTTAAAAATTAAAGTATTTGGGCTAGTTAGTCAGAGGATTTACACCCTAGCAATTAAAAACTTTCCAATATTATGAGAGTGGAACCTAAATAGAATCTAGCAGTTTCATGAAAATTAATTTTAATATAGAAACACTCAACGTGAAAGCCTGCTTTAACACTTGTTCTTAGAGTCCCTGTATGAACTTTGCATAGAGACAGAAAGAAAAACAGCACTAAAGAGGAAAATAGAGTATGACATGTTATTTTAAACAGAATAGGGCCTGATTCTACTATGTGTTTTTTAAATCAGTGCTGTCGACAGGATTTGGTGCTTGACACAGGATCGGGCCCAGATTGTCTTTCTATATAATTTGGTTTCAGGGACTGCTCTTAGTTTTACTTTTTTTTTTTTTTCCTCCCCCCCACCTGCTTTGCAATCCTGTATTTAAGTAATCTTCATCTCAAATCAATACTCTTGCCTCTAACTTAAATCTCTTGACATATTCTTCAAAACTGTTTGTTCTTCACAAATTTGTAATACCTTTCTATGAAACAAACCCCAGTAATTTTTGAAAAATTGTCAGAAATAAAGTATGTTCCCAATGTTTGATCCTTCTCAACTTTGATATCCCCAGCAGCTACTTTTATGCTGACGTTGTACCCATGCAAAAGGATTAACAACAAAAATACTTAATACTATCTCATTGTTAGCAAAATTTAACTTTGTAAAAAAAATAGAAGAATGGTAACTGATATTGAACAACAGAAGCTATGATACTAATACAGTAGCAATAGCTTTACAATCCCCTTTCCCTAATAAAATTTAGTGAGACAGGAAAGAAAGATAGGAAGAATCTTGCTCAGCTACACCTGAATCAGGTGCACCAAGATTAGTTAAAATACCAGACTTAACTCTTTTTTTACTATCTTTTATCTGTTTTAATTTCCCATACTGCAAGCTGTTTCACATAGAAACTGAATATTACTATATCTACAGCACATTTTGCTTCCCCCAAAATAATAATCTTGATTTCCATAATTTTGAATTTATTCACATTTTAGCAGTATGTGTAAATTACTGATGGGAAGAAGTGCAGAGTGACAAGTGAGAGGCAATGGACATAAACTGAAACACAGTTGAAACACAAACTGGAAATTCAACTTAAAGAATTTTTTTTTTTTTTTTAATTACCATGAGGACTGACAAAAATGTCAACAAATTGACCAGATTGGTTGTGGAGTCTCTATTATTGGAGCTGTTCAAAACTCAGCTGGACATATCCTTGAGCAAACTGCTTTACCAGACTCTGCTTTGAGCAAAGGGGGGTTGGATCTCCAGAGGTCCTTTCCAACCTCCAGCTGCTTTGACATTCTAGAATTCTAGGAATAAGTTAATTACAGCAATTGCTGCATAACAGGAACTTGGTACAGATTTAACTAATATAAAAACAGCCCTACAGAATACAAAAAGAGTATCAGGAGAACTCATTTGGCATTATGGCATGTGTTAGCTGAAGCTAAAATTTCTTTTAAGCACCACTTTGGTGAATTGCTTTTCCTCACAAAATATAGTTCTCTTTTAGAAAAGAACAAGAGAAGCATATAGTCTATATTCAGAGAACAGATGAGTTTATCAGTCACAGAAATCAGTATTTATATTTTAAATTTGTGAAAATATAGCTCAGGACTTGATCAAGAGTGCAGTAAGAATTTGCTCCTTGCTGGTTTAAGTGAAAGTTTTCAATAATTATTGATATTACTTACAGTTTTATTTTTCCTTGGAGAAAAAAAAATGGGTGAGGGGTGGAGGGCGGCGGAGAGAAACACTAAAACAAGAGTTCAATCTGTTTTCACTTGTAAGGAAAAGCAACCTCCTGGCTGCTTTATTTGGAAACTTGACTTAGGAGAAAACTTCCTAAACTGTAGACCTCACACCTGGAGCATTGTAGTAGACCTAAGCTACATATCTGGCATCTCAGAAATATGTGGCACTCGCCAGATCCTACTCCAAGCCCTTCCAGTTCACTTCCCCCAGGCTCCTGCACTTCCTAAAAGAAATCTCCATGCAGTGACAGAGTTATTGCCTTCACCCCCCCGTAGTCAGCAGCCACCCATCCGCTTCTGTACATACAACACTGCCAGAATAAAGGAATGAATCCAAAGGCAGGTTAGAATAAAAGATAGAGTGGCAGGAAGATTAAAAAAAATAAATTCAAAGCCAGTATTCATGACAAAAAATATACAATGTAGAGGAAGAAAAGGAAGATATTATCCATTCTGGGAGAGCCTTTTGAGATGGAAGAGCCAAATAAGAGATGAGACAGAGAGGAATAATGTGAAATACTGCTAAATGAATGGTTACCAAAAGTTGGGAAAGGAGGACAGAGCACACAGGTCTGCTTGAGTAGTTTGTTCCACTCTGCTTTTTTTCCTCAAATTCCAGAATATAAATGTAGAAAGCACAGAAGACAGTCAGGAAGACTATCTCTACCCGACCAGAATAAAGAGGTAGGATAAAGGAAAAATTAAATTATTATACATATTTATAATATATATATGTAAAACAAAAGTGGACAGTATGAAATGATACATCTGCTGGCAAGTTTCAGTCACAGAAAGTATACTCAATTCTCAACTTGCCTGTTAGACAAATGGCTTCCAAGGGTAGAAGGGCTGAGGTCAAAGCAGAGGACAGAAACATAGAAGAACACTGAACAGCCTATGAAGTTTCTCTCTTCCATTCTTTCTCCCTGTGGTTCCCATGCATTTCCAGTGCTGCTCTTCAGTGACCATCATGTTTTCGCATGTGGATAGTTGCATTATAGAATCTCCCTCAAAGATTAACTTTTCCAAAAAGGCATCTACATGCAATGATGTTACTGGCTTTTGTACAGAGCCTTTAAGATTAGTGGTATATTTATTCTAATCCAAATTCATTTTGGAGGATTGATCCACAGCCCAGCATACCTAGCTCATTACAGCGTTATGCAACTTAACTCACTAAAGTAAGCATGTTAGCCAGGAAGAGCTGGCCCAAACCACACTGATCCTAAAAGTTTAGGTATGCTGAAGAACATTTTTGGCACAGAGTTTGTCCATATGTAGAAGATGTCAAACAGGTATAAAGTATTATATTAACATTAGACAGGTACTCTACTGACAGAAAGACAAAATGACAAGAAATATATTTTGGGGTTAAAAAATAATCAGGAAGTTAACCCTTTGTTTTTTTTCTGCTCCCTGTTCTCTCTGTTAATTTAATAGGTTTAAACACATCCTGAAAAGCCTACTACAACACATTTGTAAATTACTTAATGTTACAGCAGTGAACAGAGAACACACTTAAAGCCTACAGGAAAAAATTAAATATCTCAAGATTGACTGTTCCCACATTTGTAACATATCATCATATTATAAAAGTAATGATTACTCTTTTTTACTGAGGTGTTTGGAATTATATTCTGAAGACCACACATATTAACTGCCACTCTTAGGACAAGAGGACTACCAAAGTCTATGAATTTTAAACAGTTTCATGACAGAGTGAAGCTTACTTATTTTTCATGGTCTTAAGCCATTATTTGTTCATAAAGACTGTAGTCCTCACATTACAATAATGGGAACTTGTCATTATCACTGAATTACCAGGTAAAAACCTGTGAATATTTGGCTTTTTTGTTATTACATATGGCTAGAAGTCAGTCTGGCATGCTTGGACCAAAGGTTCCCCCTGCAACAGTGAGAATCGGGAGTAGCAACACTGCCTTCACTGATAACATCTTGGATTTGTATTGCTGGTAAGAATAGAATTGGTATCAGACTTTGTGTCCCATGTTGAGTACCCAAGGGTAATGAGTACTTTAATTATAGCTAATCTCAGCACCTTCTGAGTCAGGTGTGTCTGGATGTAATAAATCAAATCAGGACAAGAGCATTATTAATATAAGAGACTTGTCAGTATAATCAACTTATTAACTGCATCACATCAAAAAAATCATTAGCAACTTCTATGCGTTCACAAAGTATTTCAATAAATTTCATATTAAGAGGCACTGAAAATTAAGACATGTGGGAACACTTGTTATGGACTTTACCCAAGCCTTCAGTATTTTTTAAATTTTGCTCAAATAACTTACATTCTGCCTTTCAAAAGATCTAAGATATCTAGCCTACCTCTCCAGTGTGCCTATTATTCATCCAACCAATCCAAATGTGCCAGTATACAGGTAGGATGAGTGAATTCAAATAACAATGCCCAAATTTAATGCAGGAGATGTTGAAGAATATGTTGGAGAGATAACTAATCCATCTTTTTTTTTT
>VXBL01001390.1:546316-561075 GCA_013400195.1 Aramus guarauna | reverse complement strand
TTTTTTTTTTTCCCCCCAGTGCTGGTATCTATTCATGAAGGATGGGGAAGGAGAATTGTATAATGCCACAGTTTTTTCAGCCTCTCTAAAGAAAATGTAATGGATTTAGAAATCCTAATCTAGTTTGAACTATTCCTGAAGCTGAAAGAAATTTCTAAATGCTTAGGTAATCCAAATTCCACCACCCAAGGAATTATCAGGATTATTTCTTTTCATTATTTGATGGAAAATCTGCGCCAACACTAAATCTAAAGTGCCTTTCCATTCAAGACCACTAAAAATCAAAGAAATTTCAGTAATATATTAGTCACTCACAACACTAGGATGAGTTCCTGACTGGGAACAAAGCTAGCAGATGTTTCTATTTCTGCCACTGTCAACTTTGATAGAATCTCTTACACTACAATTAATAGACTGTAATCTTCTACCTGCATATATAGTATAGAGCACATACACATCAATGGTTTAGGTACAACATGGAATCCTGGTAACAATCAGTCCTGCATGATGGCTGATGGTGCTAAATGTTCTTTTGTGTACAGTTTTATGACCATATTTCTCACCTAAGGTCTGCCTTTGGTTTTGATGCTGCTGTTGCAGCTGTTTGCTGCTGATAGCCACTGATCAATCTCCTCTCTAGTTTAAACACTGCTCTACACATTAATGGGCCTCTTATTTAATGCATGGCTGGTAAAGAACCCCAGCAGTTGATTTGCCTGGTTCTGATTTGTACATTTGAAAAGGAAAGATGAAGTTAAGGTAGTACACTGTCATGCACATGGCAAGTGCAAATGCAACTTTTTTCCTCACTCTAGGAGATGATTTGGAAAAAGAATAAGAGGAAGAGCAACAGCAGCAATCAGTAGTACGGGCACTTCTTTCTAGGCAAGCTTGCCTTTTTGGGGCAAGAAGATTTACGTTGCAGATCGTTGCACATTTGCTTTTATATATGTTGTTATTGGGATGTATTTTTGTGTACCTAAATGCAATTAGCCAATCTTCTCCCCGAAGTCTATAGAAAAATAAAATTCTAGAGACAATAATCTAAAAAATAAAATAAAATAAAAATTACCAACACTAAAATACCTTGATTTGCTCTTGTAATTATTTGGGATGTCTGGCTACATACAGCCTGTTTGCTGCCAAAAACTATGCATTTTGTTTCCCTGTCAGACTCCTTTCTGACAAACATTCTCTCTAAACTGCAGAGCATTCTTACCTTCTCTCCCATCTCTTTTCTCCAGATTGACCTAAAATCCATAGAAGGTGACAAGAAAAAGTTTTGCACAGAACACAGCACTAATAGAGCGGGCTGATAAACTTTGATCATCCATTTAAATGGAGCACCAAGGAACAAAGATATGGCTACTTCTCAAGACAAAGCAATTTTTCAAGAGTGAATTCCAAGCAGGTGGTAACTAAGCAACAGCTCACCTGTACAGGGACTTTGATCACTTGACAAAGCAGATCAGAGCAACACAAGGGAAAGAGAACTGGAGATTACAAGAAAAAAGGGTCTTTTCTTGGCCTATCAAAGGGAAAGATAGAAAATAGACTAAGAGATGCTGCAAAAACTAGCCCGATGATTTGGACAAGAGAGCAGCTGAAGAAAGGAGCTCATGAACATTTTAGTAACCATGCTTAATACTTTGAACAGCTTCTTTTACTTCAATATCTATGTTGCTTCACCCAGTGTTGACAGAAATATTTGGAGGAGTGGAGAACAGTACCTCTTCCTAACTCCAGGCTTGAGAGATGACAATTCTTTGCCCATACAGTACCCATATGGAAAGAGACCTTGACCAGTGAGGAAGAAAGAGATGGATGTACAGAATTTCAGAGGATTTACAGGAACAAGTGGCAGCAAAGCTGGGGAGACAGTTGCTGAAGCCTAGGGCGGAGTCTATTTCAGGGCGTAGTGATGAGAGGCATATACAGTTTACAGGTTTGGAACTGACTCATGGATGAAGAAAAGAATTTATTGGGGGAATAGATACAGAAATTAATTAATAGATAGGAGATGAGAGGTATAGGGCAAGAATAATATCTTAGTCACTGTCACAGACAAAGAAAAAACAGATGCCAGGCCAAAAGAACAACATAATCATTTTCAAATACCTTACAATTCCATTGATTATAAAGTTTGATTTTACCTCTTGAGGCTGGCAATATTATAAGTATGTCTCATCATATTATTACTCCTCTATCTGCATATTGCAGAACTGTTCTGATGCTGCCTCCCATATGAATTAAAACTACATTTGCCTTCAAAGGGAGTTGAAAATTGGGCAGGAAGACAAGATTAGGGCCTGGATTTGTAAGTATTTATTTTTTTGTGAGGAGAACCTCTACTGGCTTCACAGACAGGAAATGAAAAAGTTATAGAATCATGAGGTCAGTAGTCAGACTGGTACTTCTTTTTGTGAGGAACCTTGCTATCTTTTCTAGTGCTTAGAGTCACTACACTCCTGAGGGAAAACAGAGAAGAACATTTTAATTAAAAACGAACATCCACAAAACTTTATAAGCCATTTCTGCAATTTCATTATTCCAGCTAAAGAAGAAAGATACTAAAATATTATTAACATCCCTTAAAATATTTATTAAGGGAGATTTAAATTAGCTGTCTCAGTCCAGCACTATTGGAATTATTCCATTTCTTTGGTATATTCAAGGTAAGGACTAAAATAATATTAGAATAACAGCAAGAGCATTGATGATGCAACTGAGTTTTAGAGGTTCTAATGAAGAATTTTCCTCAATAATTGGTAATTATTAAACTACAGCGTCTTTCCTTATTAAGTGCAGAGTCCACTCAAGATTCTGGGGATCCTGAACTGCTGCTTTTTCTCCATAAGTTAAGAACTGCTGCAAATGACAATGTTACAGCATAAAATGTGATATGTGTGGTGAGTACAATTAAAGATTTTCTCTCTGTATTTGTTTGAAGACTGACAGCTCAGCCAACAGGGCAGCCAGGTTTACGTAGCTTTCTCTAAGCTCACTGACAGTTTTCCCTGTGAAACTCTCTTCTTGGCTCTCTTCATCAGGTAAAATTCTTCTGAACCTTTGTCAGACAGCTCTTTCAAGAGCAAACAGGATGGGGAGTCCCACCATGAGCAGCTATGAAGTCTCATTAAAAAAAGTCTTTCACACACTGTTGTCCTTGTTCTGTATTATAATGATGGTTTGCCATAAAGTGCAAAGAAATGTTATTCTAATGAACAGAGGAGAGCCACTGCTACACTGAGGCATGATTAATGAGCTGAAGTCGTTCATGAAGTCATTTTACATGTCTGGCTGGTGACCTTTGAATTTAAAGAATTTTGTTGCATGTAAAGTATAATAGGAGAAATTATTTGGTTAGCATACAACACATTCATGGCTTAACAATGGGATTTGGAATGGGTTATGGTCCAGACAAAAAGGCAATCCTGACAAAAAATGGGATTACTTCTCCCCCATCTCTCCTTTTTTCATCCTGCTTTGATTCAAATGCAATTTAGGGCCCAGTTCTGTGCCATAAGCTCACCCACAGCTATAAGCACTTACAAGCCAACATCTGTAAGAATTCCCCTCCCTTGGCAAAGCCAGGGGAACTAGAGAGCTTACAGCAGCTGAGGGAGGATCTGACCCTATCTGGGTTTCCAGATGACACAGAAAAAAAATTAAGAAAATTAATATTTTTCTCTTTAGAGGACTAAACTAAGTTCATTAGAACATTTCAGAGGGCCCATGGCTTTGAGAAGCCCAGCCTGTGCCCCAGTGACTCACACTGTCAGAAGTGGCCAGCAACTCCTTTCCCTCATGCAGGGTGGGGTCATTAGAGGCTGAGGCTCAGACTGACAGATGACTCATACAGAAAGAACTGGAATTGCTTACACTTTTTCCAGTCACAGTTAAGGCTGTCCCAATTTCACTAGGATATCTGGGAACCAATAAAAGCACAAACCACTAAGCTCCTACTTGGCCACTTTCATATATGCCACATTGGGTCTGCTTTTGTGTGACTGAACAGAGAAGGAAATAGGGTTCAGATGTCTTTGTTAGTGCTCCAGAAACCTTCCTGTCAGCCAATTCCTTCTTATGGCCCTGCATCTCAGCATGCGCAGTGCACCTACTGGCTACAGAAAGCATAATGAGGTACAAAATATTTCCCACAGGGAGTCACATACCCTGGTGAGGCTCAAAAGCGTTCCTGATTGACTGAGTGAGGTGCCAGCTGGTAACAGGAACACCCCTTCTCTCACAGCAGAATGACAAGCACACCCACTAGAGCTGAGACAACCTATGGTACTATTTACTGTACAGTTTTGAATATAAAGAAAATGAACAAAGCTGATAGCAGGCAGTATGTGAAGGACACAATGAGAAGGGATTGATTAGCTACTTTGTTCAAACTGTGTAATGATCAAAATGACAAATGATCAAAGTCAGCAAAGGACACTACATGTGGCACTGTAAGAATTCATCTATTCTCTTACACACTGCTGCTTCCAGTGTGAGGTAAAAAACAGAAATTCTACCTGCTCTGGCACCTGCAAGAAGGAAGGAGAGGACAGAGGCTAAAAATACGGTTAACCTAGTTTAAAAGTAAAATACTGCCCTAATAGTGTACATAGAGAGGAACTAAGTGGCTTTGTTAGTGTTTTCTGACTCTGCTGTGTTTTCACTCATAAATAAGAAAGAAAAGTTAACTGGACCTCAACCCTGAGTACTCAGTTGGGAATCATTCCTCTCCCCTTGCCACCCGCTGGCTAAGGGATCACCTTGCTTCTAGACTGCGTGAGCTTGCATTGGACAAAACAGTTTGGGCATGGAAATGAAAACTATTTGGCACTTTTCAGTCTTGAAAACAGGAAGAGCCATTAAATAAAAGGAAAAGAAAGGAATAAAGAAAGCTTCTCCATCCTATTTAGATTTTCTCTCACTATAGACTAAGTTATGATAGTATTATCTCATACTTTCACATCTTGTCTTCTTGTGTGTAAATGGACAGACAAGAGGAAATCCCGTTTCTTCCCCTTTCCCAGCAAAAATAATGACAAATACTTGCAATCAAATGTCTTTTAAAGATTTCCACATACTTTTGTTCATTATATATTATATAGCTTCCTTTGAACTACTGATCACAGTATCATGAAAACTTTAAACTGCCATAAAACAATTTTACCACTAAAAGAAGCACTCTCTCCCCTCCCTCTCTCTAGCCTCAACTTGTACTTTCTTCCCTGCTTTTGCACCAGAGTATTTGCAAGGTTAGGTGTTGAACCAGATCAGCAAATCTAGCTATATCAAAACAAAATTAACCTGGCAAAATAAGATCAAATTAAAGCCAGTTTGTCCCCCTTCACTGTCCATTTTTGTGCCAGCATAAGCATGAGGGAGGACAGGAATGAGCTGCTGGGGTCAGGGCACCTTGGGAACACTTACTTAAGCAGTGGAGTTCACATAAACTGGCTTAAAGTGATGGCTAAACCATGGCTCCTGACACAGCTGTATATACAGAGATATTCCATCATTAACCCAAGAAATGATTCCATTATAAATTTTAGCAAGGGTGACATCCTCACACAGAAAACTTCAAATTTTATTTTTTTTTATAAATCTGTTTTTTCTGACCAAAAAAAAGAGTGCCAGGGTAACTTTTTCAACAATCATCACTAGGAAGTATTTTCAACACCTGACACACAGCAGTGCACATGCTTTAGGCCACCTACGATACCAGAGAGACTGAACTGCTCTGTGACAAAATGTAACAAACACACTTGTTTTCCAGAGAGCCCCTCTGTAGTTGCCAGGGTGCCTGTCTCTTGGCAGACTGAACAATGATACAGTACAGGGAAGCAGCATGATTACTCCAAGGTGTTAGTATGACAGCTATAGATTTTGATAATTCACTTGTGGGACACTACACCAGGGATTTTAATTTTTTATTTCCATGGTATGGAATAGTATAGTTTAAATTGTCTAATGAGAGCAGCAGCAAAGCTAAGTGGGATGTGATATTTTGCTTAATGAGGTGTGCAGAAAATTGCTAATGGATTTAATCTGCATAAATTTCTTATAGCATACATATTACCATGCACCCACACACATTCACTCTAAAACTCAATTGCTAATGATGAATTTCATTTGTTCCCACATCAGAATTAAGAATATTTAATAAATTGTAATATATAGTTAATCAACACATTCATAACTTAGACCTTGTTTATATTGGGACTGGGTGGGGGAAAACAGGTGGCTCCTTGTTACAGCTACACCAAAGCAGTTAGTGTGGCGCAAACAGTGTAAATGCAGGCAGTATAGATGAGGCTTGCAACAATGGCATAAGCCCTGCTGCATAACCAGGGTGTATATTTCTAAGGGAAAATGAATTTTGTATAGGTGTAAAGCACCTTTAAGGGATAATAGCTTTTCCACCAGGACTACATACAAATATAATCAGAGTCGAACAGTGAAACCCTTGGCAAATCTGGAAAAGAACGTGTAAGTGATTCATTAGTTACCAAAAAGGGTTCATTCTCTTGCCAGTTCACTGAATTTTCCACAGAATGGAGGGAAAGCAAGAAGTACTTTCCTCAGTAAAGAAAATGCATACAATACATAGAGTAGCATTACATGAATTTTCCTTCTGGGGTGAAAAAATGAGAGGGAACATACCAGGAGGGCTGTTCAGCTGTATAAGCACAGACCTATGATTGGATTGGTGTGAAACTAGACATTTTTCTCTCAAATCTCCTGAGACTCTTGCTAGTGACAATTAATAATGGATTTGTTTCTGAACCATAGCAAATCCTCCTGCATTGTGCAATTTTCCTATCATCCCAGCGAGTGAGCATCTCTTATATAATGTCTCCTTTCACACAGAGTACTTCCAAAACACAATTTACCTCTTAAGTATTGCATTTCTAGATACATAAAATTAAATATCTTACTGTAGTATTACTTCACCTTGGTTATGTTGCCAAGAGGTTTGCCATTCATTAAAATAACACTTAGTGTTGAAACTGTCTGTTTTTAATGGTAAAGGAGTTGTGAACTAAACAGTTCAGATGTGGACAAGTTTGGAGAAGTTACTTTAGGGATGAATCTGGCCCACTGTTTATTGGTTAAATCTTCATGTGTGCCTAACTCCTTTTTATCTTTGGTGAAAAACACTTTTTTGTTTTGATGGTAGTCAGCAAGCACATCTACTACACAATAATTAGCAAGGCCTGTCTGGAGTGTTTGTTGAACCACATGACCTTTGAAAGGTGGGGGAAGGAAGAAGAACAGAGAGGAAAATATAACAAGTGTACATCAGAAAGCTGGTAGAGGCTTAAAAGGAAGTCTGCCATGCTACTTGCCTTGCTCCTACCTCTGGATATCCTTGTGAGGCTAAGCCATAAATACACAAGTACAAGAGAAGAAATGGGTAGAAAATGGACAAAACAAGCTAGAGACTCTTGAAACAGATGACTACAGTTAAAGATTTCAGAATAAAACATTTTTGGACTTGCTGAATGCAACCATTCAATATAACTTACAAAGATTTGTATTTATTAGCAAAGTATCATCCCCAAATCTGTTTTGGAGCCTAGTATTACCTGTATTCTGTCTTTTACCTCTTCTTCCCCAGGAATTTATATGTCAAGTTTACTGAAATTTATTGTATAGCTTGCTTTTCAAGGAAAATACCCAAGAAATGCATTATGATGACAAATAGCTACATTAAATGTAATACCAGATCACAACATTTGTACCTGGGGCTTATTTCCTGAAAAACCTAGATGGACTATTAGTATTCCCATGATTCAGCACCATTCAAAATTTTTATTTACATTTAGCTTGTATAATCTAGCATGCCTAAAAAATTTATTTTATATGGCAACTAAGACATTAAGAACAGATTTAAATGGTGATATTCTGTGTCGAAAACTAGTTACATCTCAGCTGACAATAAGCACTTCTTTCCTGAGCTACCTATTATCTATTCAGGTGACTGAAATAACAAGACCATCTGGCTACTTGCGAAAAAGGTTACAGTCATCGCCTCTGTTGCCCCTGGCCTTTGCAGGGAAGAGCATGGAGGCTTGATACTCCAAATATGTCAGGTTTGCAGGGCTGAACAGTTACAGTCTTCCTACTATACAAAGGCAGGGGACAGTTTATTCTTGTCTTTAACCAGTATGTTTCAGGATCCAAGTCACTTGAATGCCCTTCATCAATGAAGTTATTCCATAATAAAGGAGGGCATGAATTTCAGCTGAAATATGTATTCAGAGTGACTCCGCAGGCACCATTGTTTTGAAGGCATAAGGCACCTTCAAAGTTGGAGTCATGTGGAGAGAAGTGTTTCTTATTTTTACAGAGCAACTGGGCATATTCATGCAGTACTTTGAATATAGACTGGCACCTAAATTCCAGCCAAAAGCCACCTCTATGTTTGCACTGTGGCAAGCTTGAGACAACTCTAGGGAGATGGGGTAAGAGTGTGTTCCCTTACCATAGACTCAACCATACCATAGTTTGCAGTGTAGGTGCACTGTCACCATCACCAACCATATTTGATATTCTTTCTGAAACATCACATTTGACATTGGAGAGGCAGCCCTGGATCATTTCTGTAGCAGCTTTAATAATGCCCATCATCAGGGCAGGTAGATATGACCCCTGCCAACCTACAGACACTCCATGGGCAGTATACAGAGGAAAGCGGGTCAAGGAGTACAGTAAGCTTTAATCTATTCCCATCTTGGCCACAACAGAAAAGTATGCTAAGTCAAGGTAATACCTGTATGAAGGCTTCGCTAAGCACTTTCCTGCTTGCTGCCAGGATTAACATGCATGTTTAGAAAGTGTTAAGGAAAACTGGCTATGCATCTAAGCCACCTTGGGAAGACCTTCTTTTTGGGTTTACAGCTCTAGCAGCGAAACAAAACTTGTTTGTTCAAAGCGTGAGTTACCACCTGCCAATGAAGTCCAGTCACAGACAGCAATATTTAGATATACTTCATGTGCTTTCTGCCATTCATTGTGCAATAGTAGCACATGAAGTGACTTGGTGTTTATAATGATCAGACTTTTAATAACAGAGCCATTTACGGGTAGGAAGCATTCCAAACATGAACATAGGCTGTCTTCTGATGCCTCTGGAAACTCTCCCCTCTCACAACACCTCCCCTCAATTCCATGTAGCAAGCTACAAGCAACAATTCAGTCTTTCATTCACTGATCCCCCTTGCTGCTCCCCAAGTTCTGCTTTAATTTAAATCATCAAATATATTTCAAAATAAAACACAAGAAAATATCTCAAAAATACGTGAAGAAAATTGCTTGGTTTGTACCAGTTGAATGAACTGTGGGAAAATTCTGTTTGAAAAAAGTTCTATTACACGAGATTTCAGTATTTAAAAAAAAAAAAAAAAAATTTGAACCTGCGTTATCCCTTTTATCCACAAAAAAATCTGAATTAGATTACACTAGCAACAAAATTACTGCTGTGTTTATATGCATCCATAACTTCACTCCTTAATGTGAGAAGATTTTACCTCAGTGGCGTTTCCATGCACCTCCACAGCAGAATCCTACAGACAGGTCTTAAAACTCCAAAGAAAAAAAAAAAACCTTCTGTGAAGTTTGACAGAGGTTTACATGTAGGATGTTATTTGAAAAGGTGGTATATTCAATTAGTTTACACTGATTCCTTAATCCATATTTCAAATGTGAAACTGAAGTAATGCATGACAATTGCTCTCTGGTTTCCATAACCCAGTCCATTTTTAGCAAACATTTACATGGGCTAGCTTGGAATAGACTATATAGCAGTTTTGACTCAGGTCATAAAAGCAATGCTTTTATCAGTGCTGTTAATTACACTTTTTGTTGTTTAAAAGAGTACAAATTGTTTACAAGCCTTTTAGATAAAAGTTCCCCAAAATAATATTTGCAAATACATTCTTTATGGTGTGCAATATTAATAGGGTTTTTTTTCCATATTACAAGCAGGTAATGCAGATATGATAACAAATGCATTCTAATTATGAGCTACATTTGCAAGTCAGCCAGTTCCCACTGAAAACACAAGAATTAGATGACTACAAAACACTTTAAAACTCTTGATTCCAACTCTTAACTTCAGCTAGTTAGAAAAGGGGCCAAGGCATAACTAACATCTGGCTGAAGGGATAGTGTGAAGAATTTTTAAAAGTATTTTGTATTCTGTTAATTTTAGATATTACATGCCATTTTAGGAGGTTTGAGAGTTTAGCTGTACCAACTGGTTTTCATTGAATTAGAAGAGAACCTTCTGACGGTAGCAGGAACGTAAATTGGAAGGAGTAGAGGAGATACCTTGCTTATAATTCTGAGTAAGCCACTGTCATGATAAGTTGGGGGGGAGAAGAGGGGGAAGAAACTGGGCCTGAGGTTTTTTTGTGTTTTTTTTTTTAACCTAAAAAATTTAGAAAGAAGCAAATTGAGTCATAGTTAGCCACACCACAGTATATCAGTGTTAGACAATTTATATATAAGTAGGTTAAGTGAGTCCATATATTCAGTATTTTCTCTATTGACCATTTACAACCAAGATGATTTCCAGGTGCCTGCACTGGAATAATTACATAGTTACAACCTTATTCATACGCAGAATATCCAGAAAGGACACATGGAAACACCTATTGCACTTCTCATGAATAAGAGAACTGTTACATTTTGTAATGTTTAAGACCAAATACCTGACCCAAATATTGACATAACACTGGGGCATGGTTGGGGACATGACAGGCCAAGTACAGCAAACTTATTGGAAATGTTTATTAAATTTCTACATAGTCCTATCGGTTATGTCACTGGATTATGTCATTCAGATTTCATTGTATCACATCATGTCTGTCAAATTATAACGGTGCCTGACTGGCAAAACAAAATCTAGTATAAAATTTGATTGTATCTTACCTATTTGGGGGTTTTGAAAAGCACAGCAGATCATATGTCCTTTAAAGTATCATAACTTTCATCACAGACTTGTCAACTTGCTGTTCAGCTGAAAAAGAATATTCACAAATGAATGCCACATGTCATGTAAATGTGCAATAAATTTAAACAAGTCAAAATTATAAAAGTCCAGGTAAGAGATGAGCTGGCTAGCTATGTTTATAAGAATGACTGTGTATCAAATGATAATTGAAATAAGATACTGAATGTTGCCAGCTTTACAACTCAAGCATTAAAGTATATGGGACAGTCATAACAAGTTCCCTCAGCCACACTGCATAGCTACTGAAGCCATAGTGTCACACAGCTACAGCTATGTATTCTAACAGTACTGTTTCATATTTAAGTTACTAACACAAATTAAAAATGTGTCCCTGCTTAATCAGTTTATTGGTAGTATTATGCATTAAACAGTAACATTGAAGTCCACAGGATAACTGCCACACTGGCTGAAAGAGGACTCGAGTCTACCTTACTTCAGTCTTACTTTCAAGGCAGTTAAGCTGTGAGTCCTTTTACACAGTCAAAATAAAAACTTTCAGAACAGTTGCTATTAAACTATTATAGGTGGAATAATTATTTTTTAAAAGTGTGTGATATACAGGCTATTGCTAAAACTGATTGAAATCAATTTGTGAGTTATTCTAGCACTGGCATGTTTCATGTTAGGTTGCCTGGCTCTAAAGTTGGAGCAGCACCCAAACCACAAAAGATTTTCTGCTTCAAAATTTTTTGCCATCAAAAATACAAGCAATTTTGAAACTAAAAAAAAAAATAAATAAAATAAAAAAAATAAAAATCAGTGAGAGTTGAAAGATTCTTGGCAGCCCATACTGTTTCTCAGCTCACCAAAGTTATAACTACTGAGGAATGTCATCTTTTTTTTTTTTTTTTTTTAAAAAAGGCAAGCATGCTGCCTGCCTCAGTGTCGTTCTAACAGAGCAAGTGCAGATCCAGTTGAGAGTCACAAATCACCTTTTTGCACTATAGAACAGGGCCCCCATGTCAAATCATTCAGGAAGCTTTCACTTCTTGTATTAGAGGTAATTGTTTTGAAATCATAAAACTCTCAGTACATGGCACAGAATAAGACTCAGATCTCCGACAGCTACATCAGAAGTTACAAGAAGGTGACAGAAAGGGGAAAAATAGGTTAGACGCAAGTAAGACGACAAGAGAGTTTAATCACAGAAAAGTGGGAAAAGGTGATTAACTGGTGTTGAGCTATTGTGATCATGGAACATTTTTTTGTTTAAAAAACAAACTTGTGATAATGAGGTAGCAGAACAAATTCATCACAGAATAGATATGGACATGTCTAGATTTTCCAGGTATGCTTTCTGAACAATCTGAAGAGAGTTTACAAAAATATGAAACTGGAAATTTCAATATCACTCTCTAATTGTCTTTTTCTCAAGTGTAGGTCAATCACAGACAGTGGCTTGAAGTCTGGAAACAAGGACTGAATGCAATGCTTCACATTTCTGTTAAGAGAAAGGGGTTGCTTGTTCAAATCTCACACACAGACGTATACGCACATTTTGTATGTCACTAAGTAAACTCCAAGGTTCTCAGTTAAATAAAGTTTATCACTGGAATCTAATAAAAATAGTGAACATATACCAAATAGCATCCACATCATGGTAGAACATGTTGGTGTCTCAAGAGCAGCAAATAATTGATGCCTTTAAAATGAAAAGCATCTTAAAAACACTAGAAGACAAAGCATTTTGCTTGTAAGTGAACACCTATTATGCAACATGTTGTTGAAACAATCAGATTAGCTTTTGTCCTTCTATAGGCCCAAAATGTTTAAAACAAAACAGTAATGTAATCTAGTCGCATCCTAAATTTGTTCAAGCAATACAGTAATTTATTTTTATAAAAAAATATTTTTTTGTATTTTGCTTCATTTGTAGCTGTTACAACATTCATAAGACAAAATACATGGTTCCAAAATTATCTAGTTGTCACTGAGGAATAAAGTTCTTTTGTTTAGAAATCGCTCTGCAATGACATTGCTACGTGTCCATTGGAAAACAGGAAAATACATAATAGATTTACTCAGGAGGTGAGAATAAATGCTTGAGGAAAACAAAAAGTTAGATGGTGTCATCCAATTTGGGTATCCAAAATATTTTTCACCTTTTCTAGTAGACTGTCCTTGTCACAGCATAATGAAGAAAGTGAAAGCTATCCCTTTTTCTGTCTTTAAATATCTTGCTGCTAGGAATATTTTCCTACTGTTTCTAGCACTGAATAGTATTTTATATTATAGGTGAGCAAATGAAGAAGCCTACTTTAGGAATATTACTTTATCAGAATCAGTCACATATGCTCCTATTAAGAAAAAAATTAATTTTTAAGTATCCAGAGTGAATTATAGGTAATCTTATTTTCAAAATTAAGTCTCTTACTATCTACAAATACCTTATCAAACACTGATACATAGCACTTGTTTTTCCTTCTTAAACTCAGACATCTATTTCATTTATATGCAATATTTTAAATGCATTTATTTAATACAACGCCTACCTCTGTACTACAAATTGCTTTTACTTGTCATGAATTCTAATGCTCATTTTTTATTCTGCTTTGAAATACCCAGCCACTCTTGGCTTTCTTTTCTCTCAGGCTTTGATATATTGGAATCATTTCCCCGGGCAGCAATCAGTGTTGATAAAAGAGTTTGAAACTCAATTCACAAATAGATAGCATATTTATGTGTAAGAGAACTAGTACTTATTTCCACTGTGTATCAAAACAAACACAAGAATACTGATTCTGATAGAACTGAGTTCATACAGCAAGACAGACATACATCAGATTTCAAAAATTTCAATGCATATTTACAGCATTTAGAGGTTTATTTTACTTCTGGAGATAAAGTTCTAAATGCACAACTAATGGCAAAACATTATCTTCAATCACAGACGTACACATTGGCATTGACTGCTGAACAATTTTTTGCTCTGCAGTGGGCTAATCTTAGCCAAGGCCCAAGCTCCACTCAGCCCCTCACTTACTCCCTCAGCAGGAATGGGGGGAGAAAAATTAAATAACTAAAATTAATTTGTTTAGTTCTAATGAAAATTACTAATTAAAACCCCATTAAAATAGATTCAGGTGGCAAGAAGCAAACATTCAAACACCACTTTTCCCCCTTGCTCTCCCAAGCTCGACTTCACTCCTTCACCTCAACTCCTCTGCCCCCAGCTCCGAGCGGCACAGGGCGGGATGGGGGCCATGGGCAGCACACAGTGGTTCCTCCTGGCCGATCCTTCCCTCTCACACTTTTCCCCTGCTCCAAGCATGGATTCCCTCCATGGGTTGGGGTTCCCCCATCAGGAAATACCCATCTGCTCTGGTGTGGTGTCCTCCATAGGCTTCACTGAATATCTGCCTCCCCATGGAGCCCCTCCACCTCTGTGGTGTACCTCTGCTTTCCCCCCCCCCACCCCCAAACACACTCTGCCTTTGTTTGTCCAGCATTTTCTGCCCTCCCTTGAATACATTTCCACATAGGCACCATCAACTTTGATGACAGGCTCCGCTGTGCCCTGTGGTGAGTACCTCGCAGAACCGTCTGGAACCGTTGTACCTCTGCTTTAACCAGCTGAAACCGGCTGTGTCTGGCACAGGGCAGCCCCAGCCTCTCCTCAGAGCCACCTGCAGCTGACACCTGGGCACAAACAGCCAGGACCCCTCCCTGCAGTGCAGGTGTGACCTGCACTGCAATTGCCTCTCAGGTACATATACCATCACCATGACATCAATCA
>VXBL01001390.1:433639-546288 GCA_013400195.1 Aramus guarauna | reverse complement strand
CCATGACATCAATCAAGGGTCCCAAGACATCCCACAGGGTTAAAAACAACAACAACAACAACACACACACACACAAAAACCCACTAAAAATGGAAACTGAAGTTGCATTTATCTTTTTCTCAGTACTGTTAATTGTGGAAAGAACTATGGAACCCTGGTACATCTGTGTTCTGTATTCCAACACTGTTTCACATGTGCTGTAAACCAACTGGTCTTATCTACCTCCTACCAAATTAACAGATTAAAATAGTAATACCTTAAATTACAGAATTTTGCTGTTTTTTCCAAGACACTTCTGGGATGTCCATAATGGAAAGCAGACTACCAGTCAGATTAAGATAGGTAAAATAAGCAGATAGGAAAAAAAAAAAAAAAAAGTGTTCAACAGCAACAAAGTCCACCTGACCCTCCCTGTGATCCCCCCAAATACCTGAACCATTCTGGAGAATATGTTGCAAATATGTTATAGAAAGACTTCCAAAGGTAAAATAAAAATCACCTGAGGCAAGAGCAATGGAGCAGACAGGCTGCCTGGCTCTTGCCATTTTCACAGTGCCCGTTTGGTAGGCAATGGAGGCAGCATCCTGGCATGACCAGAGACCTGCCATGCCCTGGGGGGCTTCCTGGTGCACAGGAAGGCATTTAGAGTAGCCAAAGGACAGCTTACACAAGAGAGAGCCAAGCCACAGCCATGACTTTGGATTCACACTGAACCTGTCATTCTTTATTTCTGTCACTTTGCCCCTGCCACTTTCATTTGGGTAGATTTCCATTCATATCAATGAATGGAGACCTAAATGCTACTGCTATTGACAAGTAGTAGTAACTGTTCTTTAATTAGAGTCTTGTACTATAAGCATGTCTGTACTGAAACGTCATTTCAGAGGTACACATTTCTGCTGACTTTTTAAACCTGTGAATAGCAGCAAAACAGTTCTGTCAAATAAGCTGTCCAATTTTCCCATGTTCTTATTGATGGCAAACTTGATAAAGTCTTTCCAATCACTTCACTCGGGAGATACAAGTATAAGTCAACATTGCAGAGGGGTGGACATTCATGCTCTGCTTTCTAGTTCTTTTTTAATTAATAGTGTGCAAATTATGTAGAACCAGTGAACTTCAATGATGTTACCAGTGTGATCATAAGCTGAGCCTCAATGCTCCTGAGTATTAGGTTAATTCTGTATATGCGCCTCCCAGCAGAGACATTTCACATGCTCGCCGGTTTGGGAGATGAGGTCAGCATTCCTAAGAGCCAAGTAAATGCCAGTGGAACCTTTCACAGGCACGTCAGACGCACACGCGCCAATAGCAATCACACTTATAAACCTTACTCAATTACAGGCTTTTCATCTCAGGATGAAAAACATGCTTGCCCTAAAGAAATGCATTTAGGCTTTCTCATTTCTGAGTGGTGAAAGAATGATGTCAGCTATCCATTATTGATCTCCTCAGGAAAGAAAGCATAAAACAAAGCAGCTCTGAAGATACTAATGCAACAGAGTTGTGCTGACTTGACACCTTCATTTAACAATATCTTCACTTTTTTCTGAAGTTCTTTTAGGAGTACAGAAACGCGTATCCAAAAGATGAGTTCAACTGAACTGCAATTACTATTACTTTTTAATTTAAGTAGCATCTTTAGGCCACCAGTCATTGAAAGATAAATGCCTTACATGAAATACTGCACAGTTAATCTGAAATCTCTCCCCCTCCTCCCCACCAACCAAATAAAAATGTATAGCATATCTATTACATATAGGAAGCTAGCACATTCAGTACTAATAAGCTATTTCAGACCTTTACCACACCAAAAAGATTGCCTAAATTAGATCTGGGAAAACATAAGGGTTGGTTTTTTTAAATATAATTTTCTAAACTTTTTGTACTTGCATAGCATTCCCATTCTTTATACTATAAATCCTTCCCATGAATCACAGTAATTTTCACACTATAAAAGCATTCAGGACATTTCTAAAAAAAGTTGTAAGACTTCAACTTTCTATACAGGACTAGTGATTGATATGAGATAGTGTAGGCATGCACCCCTTCTCAGCCTCCTGGGACATAAAAACTGTACTTCACAAGAAGACTGTGCACAGCATGAGACATCAAAATATTTCTAACAAATCATTAACACAGCTTTTTGTCCATTTGTAGAGCAAAATGTATAAATATTACTGCATCACACTTACCTGGAATCCTCACCTCCCTGTCCTTCCAGATTTTAGTTAATCTTCACTTCTGTTAAATAAAAAGTATTTCTCACCCCAGAAGGCACTGCAAATCAGAAAATAAATTAATGTCTTTCTGCCAATTATTAACACCTTCTAAATTTCTGGAGATATTTTGTACAGCACGTAGAGACCTTCTGGGTGAATGTACTATATTAGTGGAAGATTACTAGCATGCTTCCTTCCAAACTTCTTCAACTGCTGATTCTTCTTTTTGATGGGCTTCACTTGCAAAGGTAAGAACAAATGCACATCACCTGTGACAATACTGGATCCTTCTGGTGGTTTGGGTGTGTTCATCAGGCATTCACTTAACAAGCTGCAGGTTGTGTTTTGGGGCCAGGGTTGACATGAATGTTTTCCACCTTTGCTAAACTGTAAGATTTAGAACACTAGGCTCTATTTCTTTTTTTTCCTCTTTTTGAAGAGGTAAACTTTATTGCCACATGTGGGATATTTGGGGTTACACTTAATAATGATTACTAGCAACAATATCTTTTTCAAGGGAATTGACTACCAGTATACTTGTAGAATTTAGTAAGTAAGGATAAGGTCAACGTAGCACATTCTTCTGATAGACATTTTTGGAATATGTCAGCAAAACAAACAGAAAATTAAATTACTATTTATGCACAAGTAGCAAAATATGTACACTGGCAACCTTTTGACTGAATCCTAAAAGACTGTCCTTCCCAATAAATGCTCTATCTTTTTAAGAATTATTTCAAAATTGTATATTGTGTTTGTCTCAGGTAATTATGATTTATTTTTTTTCCAAAATTGTGTCTGGACATTGAACGAAAAATAGAGGGGGAAAAAAGCTTTCTACTGAGGAAGATATAATCGAGACATATTGGCTGTTAAATAAGTCACATTTTGAATACAATATTTTTCAGCAGCATGAAAGGAATAGTATTTAGCAAGAAAGCCATATCAGAGAAAGAGTAAAAATGAGAAAATGTTGCTATATGTTTTTTTTAAAAAGGAGGTATTTAGAACATGTAGTTAATACATTAACTGAAAACTAGCTGGTGGCTATCAACATACTTAGACATGAGTACTTCTGCCTGAGGAAAGGGAGATTTTACCTTAAAAGTAGGAGTGGGGTGGGAGTGGCAAAGGGGAGGGAAACTCATTTCTGAAAACCTTCCTATCTCTGATCAGATTAGATACCACCTGGATATTAGACTACAATTTTAAAGAATCAGCCTCTGGCACAGGAGGATCACTAAAAGTTCCTGTTATTCAGTAGCCGAGAACTTGATGCACGTTGCTGCAAGGGATGAGGCAAGAGAAGTGGCTTTCCTCTCTTATTCAGATCTAGGGAGGTCTAGTTTGACCATCAGTGGCTGAGATAACACTTTAATTTGTACTGCTATGAAAGCAGCTCCCTGGGCTACTTCACAAACCTAGGGTGACCCAAGGAGTGACCTTGGTAGCTGAAGAAGCTGCCACAGCTCCCTCTGCCAAAGGTATTTTTAAGGCTTGCAGGTGTCACTTGGCTCCCTTAAGCCCCCCAAGGTGGGCAACACTGAACTGAGCTCTGATTATGAGCACCAGAATGTAGAATTTGCAGAGAGATGCATTATCTGGAAAACTTGGCTCATGTCAGAAGCACAAATAAAACTGATGGTAGAAGTGTCTATAAGGGAGCCAAGTTCTTCCTGCACACAAAATGCATTTTGGGAATAATAAGACTGCACACATGACCAAAAGATTCTTTCCTTTGATCAACCCATGATGTTGGTCCAAACTTCTTAGATTTTCAAGCAACCGCATTTGTGCGTTCTCCCTTGTGGCCCACAAGGCTGGGAGGGCTCCCCTCAAACACCTTCTTCCAATCTGTTTATAAAATTCTCCTTTGCTGTCACGTGAATGAGAATCTTGACAACACTGAGACTAGCTTGTATTTGCATTTTAGCTATTGCCTACCTGTAAATGCAAAAAGTGACTGCATGCATGATCATATGCAGATGTAAACACCCAATTTGCATGTGTACCTGTGACATTGTGCTCATGCAAATCAGGATCAAAACAGAAATACCCTTTTCAAAGCATAGGGGAAAAAATATGATAAATAAGAAAAATTGAGATAATTTGGGAATCTGAACTCATATTTGGAAGCAAATTAAAAATATTTGGGGTTATACTGGCAAATAAAAGAGAATGAGTACAATAAATCTGAAGAATCAAAGTGCAAAACCTCATTCCACCTTCATAAACTCTACCAAAAAACCCCCACATAAGTGAATTTACTAAAAACACTGTAATTACTAATCTAAATTAATGGTAGTTAGTAATTTACTAGTTATTAATAAGCCCAGTTAGAGTACTATTACAGTACTACAGAGGCACTTTTCTTTTGTGAATTAAGGTATTCTGTAGGCTAGTGAAATATTAAGGATATTAGAATCATCCTACTGTTGTTATTGATAGTTTGTAACCTTGAACTTAAGGGAGAAATCCAGACCTCAATGAATTTAAGGGCTCATACAGAGCATGTGGTTTTTCTTTCTCTTTTTTCTAAAAATCTCTGCCTTAGAAGACATGAAATGAAGTGTCTTTCTGATATTTTAAATAATCTTGAAAATAAAATCAAGTAAACCTTTCAAAAACAATACTTGTTTAGTAAAGTTTGACTGAATGGGCCCATCAACAAGCCTAGCAATGAAATATAGCAAAATGATGCATATTCTAACAACATTACAATCACATGCCTAAAATTCTCTGGCTAGCAAAATCATCTACTTCCTACCATCTGGCCTGCATGAAAAGAACTAAAAGAGCATATTAAAGACTAATTTACAATTTCAGCCACAAACAAGAGCTTACACACAATAAAGTTTAGTATTCTTATATTTAAGCCTTTTTATATTCTTCACTTAAGGATAGGGAGGATCTGGTCCAGTCAAATATCTGTAACCTTCCATAAAAATGAAGGAATCAAACAAAGATGTATATCATAGTTAAAACACAAGGAGAAACCAAAAATCTGTTTCCATTTAAGCTGCCTCTGACACTGAACTAGTGCAGCAGAGCCACTCTTGCATTTGTGGGAATTTGCTGTTAAGAGTTTCCCTGGCATGAGCAGGTCTTTGTGGAGTAAGAATATTAAAACTTCCAAAAGTATTTTACTTATGTAAAGATGTCAGAAATTCTCCAAGTCTGAATAATTCCTCCCTGGAAATCCGAGCTCTGATTAAGTGTCAACAAGTCTAAAGGATGAAAGCAATTACTGCCTGCCTTTGCTTTCCACTAAATATCAAAACAGAAGCTACATAGGAATGTTTGTTGTATTGGGTGTCTGTTACGGCACTGAATATTTCAAAAGGCTTTCTGGACATGAAATAGATGAGTTTGAAAGCAAAAAGGGAACTCAACAGTGCTCTGATTTAAAACAAACAAATGAACAAAAACCACCTCACTGAAACCCCTCCCTGTTATAGTCTGCCATATTTATTTTTCTATTTACAGTTTTGCAGCAGGCCATAAGGAAACCAAAAGAGCTACCAAAGATTACCAAAGAAATCCTCTAGATTAGCAAGAAGCAGAGCAACATGCTCTTTGTAAATTGGTTCTCCCTAAAATGCCCAGCACAGAAAGGACCACTTCAGAACCACAGCCCTTAAGTGCTACTGCAGTAAAGTAAGAGAAAATCTGGTCAAATCACACCTTGTATCACCTGTATTGACACAACTGATTTCTTATTTCCAGTCTCTTAGAAAGACTGCTTTACAGATATTTTCCTCATTTTTTATCAAAATTTCTGTTTCTCATAACCAATCTTTTTGTTTCAATTACTTTAGTTCCTTGCACTGAAGAGAAATCTGTCAATTCCATTTCAGACAAAATCTGTTCCCAACTTTTATTCTTCAGCACTATTCTCAGACACACACAAAAAAATCTTCTCTGACCTCTCTCTCTCTTTTTCCCCTCAACAAATAAATATATATCCAAGACTCCAGCTTCCCTAGTGTCCCTTCCTTGGTCACTGGTAACCAGGGAAACCAGATACTATGGTAACTCAGGGATGAAAAAAATCATACACTCAGTATTCCTTAAACTCCAAACTATATGGAAAGTCCTCATCTCTTTCTTCTCTAGGCAATGAAGTGGCAACAGAAATAGTGGCAGCAAATTTCCATCTTTACTCAGTCTTTTGAACTGTGTAAATCTGTATTTTTTATGTGCTTCTCTTCCAGTTTTCTAAGCACCCTACTATTTTTAGAACCATTTTATGTTCAGTTCAGATTGTTATAAGTTAGACTTGAGTGCTATCAAAGGCCTAATTGCATTTTTTAAATTTTTGGAGGTTTTTTTTAATGTCTGAAGTTATTCCAGTTCAAAGTATATGGATGTTCTTTTTGTGTGGATTTTTTCTGAGCCTCAAAACTATCAAAGTCCAATACCTTAGTTGAGATTTATGTCTCAAGGGTGAGTCTACATGGAGTCTCTGCTGTCTAATAAGAGATTAATTTTTTTGTCTTCCCTGAATAAGGATACAAAGACAGCTGTTTCTCCCCAATATCTAACACTCATTTTCATGAGATGTGAAGGTACCTAATATCTGAGACTTCAGCCCTGTGCCAAATTTGTTTAAAATTGGTCAATAAGTTCAAATGTTATTAAGGAGCTACATGCCAAAGGTCACATCACAAGGATGCCATTTTTTAGGGGACTGGCTTAAAAAAAAAAAAATTAAATCAGAACTAACAACTTCTACATTATCAGTGCTCCAGAAATGTTTACTCATTCTTGAGGAAAAAAAAAAAAGTTACATCAAGAGCCTTCTGTAATTTTATAATAAATATTATAGCACAGTTGATCTTTTCCTAAGTCCATTTACAAAACTTGTGTTAACATTACAAGAATAATTATGCATCAGCCATGTGTTTTATGCTGCACAGAAAGTATACTTTTAAATTCTACTGTCATTATATTCTGTGGAAATACAGACCACTGATACAGTGAGCTCAGTGGAAATGGTGAGTGAATAACTTAGAAAGCAGTCAGTAAACACTTAGAAGATATTAATTTCTCTGTGGGATACATGTTCTGTCCAACTTACAGTTGAGAAAAATGGAAAGCTCTGTTTTAGAGTATCATTTACAACATGGGGTCCTTTTTTCTTGGTCATATACCTATTGTCTCTGTTTCCTGGATGATTTCACCTTAGCTCTAGATCATTGACTGGTTGATTGAGATCCTCTGAAAACTTGAGTCACTCTAAAAAAAGAATTAGTATTAACCTGGATAGTCCAAAGTCACAATACAGTCCAAAAAGAAGAGACACCAATTTGATTTTAAAAGATCATGTTTGGTTTCAAGTCATTGACTGCAAAAGACATCTCTAATAGATATACTGCCTAACTGAAAAATGTTCTAATAGCAAAACATACTGCTGAATTTTAGTCATTTCCTGTCTGGCATCTTATCTTCACCTAACCCACTGGATGGACAGGGTACCACCCAGTCTGTAAATCATAATATTTCAACACCCATGGAAACCTGAGGTTTATTCAGCAGAGCACTTTTTACATCTATACCCATAAAACATGCTCTATTCCCATGAAGAAAAAGTATTGCCATTAAATTGAGCTTGAATTATAAAACAATTTTAGATTGTTTTCAGGGTTATGTAGGCACTGGTTTTAAGCAATTAGCATAAAAAGAACTTGTTAATCTGTTTGTCTGTCTGTGTTTTTCTATGTTGAATGTGTGCCCACATATCTCTAGTACTTACAAGCTCACCACTTTTCAGGCACTGGAAAAAAAAAAAAAAGCGCAGTGATCAAGGTAGAAACTGAAACACTTGCAAGTTCAGAGGACATGGGGGATTTGTAACAAAACAAAAAAATAAATAAAAAACCACAACCAAAACACACAACCAACCCAAAACACCACACAACCTTGCCCACTAGCCAAAGTTTCTCAACATAATTCTGGCTTAAGGGGCAAAAAAAGGACATCAATTTCTATTACTAATTTCATCACCACGGATGGGGCCTTCAAAGGTCAGGCTTCAACCTGGAACCAGTTTTTAATAGTCACTAACTTTTGTTGTATGTGTTCCACATGATCTATCCTATAGGCAAAAGACTAGCCTCTGATCTCCACGATCCTAATTCACTCTATTTAACAGAATGCCCCACAATGAAGAAGTTGTTCAGGTACCAGTCAGCCTAGTCTTGGAGTCAGAAGTGAAAGAAAATTTGTTCCAGCAGAGTGAAGAAAGAGACCCCTCTCCCTCTATCCGGCACTTGTTAGCTTCTCATGCCTCTGCTTCAGTTCCCATCTTTGCAAAATAGGACTAAAAATACTTACCATCTAGGCGAGAAACTTAGTTCTATTTTATGATTTGATTTGCTGTTAAACATCACAGATTAAAAAAAAAAAAAGGAGTTGCAATACTTGCCATATAAAGGAGCAAACAGCAAATTTCACTGCAATAGATCCCTCTTGAAATCTACATTGGTTCAGTAGGATAGCTATTGTCCTTGTAACTACCAAAAAAATCTGATTACTAAGAAAATAATCAGTTAAGCTAAAAATATCTTATTCTTATATTGGTATCTCCTGCTCTTATTAACAGCAATGAGATAGTCTCCAAGCATCCTAGAATCACTGCATGATATATCTTCTTTACACCCCTTTTCCAGACAATACAGCACCCACAGAAGACAGTTATAAAGTGAGCTGCTAGTCCATTTGAGATACCAAGCATCTGATTTCAGAAGTTCTGAGCACTAAATAAATAAATAAATAGATCTCTTGAAGCCACTGGCATCATTTAAGAAAAACCCTAAGGCACCTTCCTGTGTCACATATCCGATAGCCCGCAATCAAAGGAACTAAAATCAGAAATGCCTTTGCATAACTTGAGTTTCCTCATTTCCAACAAAAAGTGCATCACCTTCAGTGAATGATTCTCTTCTGAAAGTTTTAGAACAGGTCACACATTTCTTTCTTTTTTTTCCCCCTACTTAGCTTGCTATATATAACATCCTAAACTGAGTATTTTTCTTCCTTTCTAGATCACTATATGTATTCAGTGTTGAGAAACTATTCAGAAATAAATAGACTATATCTAATAACAAGCAGTATGTTCAAGAACAGGAAAGGTTTTTGTTCCAGATTTTCAACATTTTTTAGGAAAAAAGATGTGGCAAATCAAGCACATAAGGCAACATGCACTTGTGCATCCTCTCAATAAGTCTAATATATGTAAGATAATAACACCTATTCTTAAATAATGACAGAAAACAGATTTTAGACAGCAGAATAAGCGTCTGACATAGAAGAATGGGTATTGGCAACTTCATCTGATTCACAGGCAAAAAAAAAAAAAAAAAAAAAAAAAAAAAAAAAAAAAAAAAAAAAGCAGCCATGCAAGACATCAGCAGCTACTGATAACTTTAAAAACCCATTATGAAAGTATCTCACTTGTTACTGACTGCTTCCCTAGGCAAGGCAGTCCAATAGTTTAAGAAGAAACATGAATAGCGTTAGTATTTATCCCCTCTTCCTCTCTCCTCTTTTGTTGGACTTTCTTTGAACTGACTTAGATAAGTGAAACTGCTTCCCTTGTCACAGGTAACATTAAAAATGACAGTCACATTGAGGAAAGCATCATATACTCACAAACTAGCCCAGGAACCACTAGTTGCAACAATAGTAAACAAGGTGTAGGCTGACACACACATACACACTAAGTGAGGATTTGTCTCTTTGAAAAATTCAAGCACAAGATCAAAGCACTATTTCAGTTTTCAAAATAGGACTTCAGTAGTACTGAAGCATCCAGAGATCTCTACTGAGAAAAGCTATTAAACACAGATTCCCTTTGGAGAATGGAAAATATTGAAAGCAAAAAATGCAAGCTGCCATAATTGCAATTCTGTGTTTATGCTGTGAGTATACAAGTGGAAGTGAGTATACAGATGTGCATGTATCCTGTTTAGTGAAAGGGCCCAATGTTATTTTACCAGTTTCACGTGACTGAATTTAAAAAATAAACAATTTTTTTTTTCTGTGTCATATATTTGTAAAGACACTACTTTGCATTGTTTTCCCAGCTACCCACATGAAATGGATTCTTTCCTGGCATCCACAAATAGAGGGAAACTATAATTTTTAACAGCAACAGGAAAGGCAGAAATACAGGATATTTTACTTAGTTTATAAATTTTAGCAGTTTGCAATACTTTAGAGCAAGACTTCAAAGAGCTATGGAAGGAATGATGATGCTACCTTTTCATTATTTTTATGATCAAGCTTTAGTGTATTGTAAGATACATTGCTGAATTTATTTCATAATCAATTTACAAAGGACCACATTATTGCAAAGGCAGCAGTCTATCTCACTAATCCTTTATTTGGTAACTGAAAGATTTAGATCACTAATAAAAGTACACATGTCTGGGAAGTATTCAAAACCATACCACTTGTAAAAATGTGACTTTCAGATTAGTTAGGTTTTTCAAAAAGTAAGCACTGTCTATATAAGATCAATTATCCTTGAATTAATAGGGTGCCTTTAAACATATAGTAAGTTGAAAAGATAATCATAGCAAGAGAGGGGAGACAAAACAAATCTGCATCTTCTGCATCTGAAGTAGAAAAGATTGTCACCACTACAAATAAAGGCCTATTATTGTTTATCCTGTTAGCCAGAAGCCTGGGACTAGAGCTCCAACAAACCTAAGATCTACCTTTGGACTCAAAATTCAGGAATAAGTTTACCTTTCAGGATCATTACAGAGACCGGGCTAGATACAAATTTGGGTTCCTCACAAAGCAGTGGTACTTATGCAAGGGCTATTGGTCTTAGCCTGTTTGATTGCTGCACTTGAACAATTTCTGTGGAAGAGGTTAAGCTTCAAGCCAGAGTTTAAATTTTAATTAATACTAGAGAAGCAGCCCTGACACAAGCCACGTTCAGTGCTCCAAGAAGCGCACAAGATCCAAAAGAAAGAATTCTGAACAGGTATAAAGATGTAGGTATGGTTCTCTGTAGAAAAAAAAAAAAAAAAATAGTGCAACTAGGTCTATGTGCTGTGGTTTGCAACAGTCAGTAAAACTGATTAACCTGCATCCTCCCAAAACCCAACCCCCCAACAAAAACCCCCAACAAACCATAAGTCTTTTCAAAACCATCTTATGCAAATGAGATTCTTTTCCAGAAAGGGGGGGGGGGGGGGGGGGGGGGGGAAAAAACCACCATCTGCTTTTCCAAGACANGGGGGGGGGGGGAGGAGAAAGAAGAGACAGGACCAAACTTTCCTCTTTTAACACTGACACATAAGAAGGGAGTACATCATAAAATATATAACTGTGTGTTAAGATACTAAAGTGTTCTGTAGCATATGCAGCATTTCAGTCGGAAAAGAGAAGCCTTTCATTTCCAGTGACTTCATCAAAATCTTTATCTGCCTTAATGGGAATGACTCTTTGAAATACCTGCTACCTGTAGTGAACTGGCACATGATGAATATAGATGGGAAAACTACATGATCTCATTCAACATCACATAGACAGTTGAACAAGTTCTCCTACCTGCTTAGAAGAACAGTAGCAGAGCAGTGATCCATTGCATATAATTTACCTCCCCACAGAATATAATTTTTTTCCAATTGCTTCCTGTAAACACTAAGAAAAAACAGGTTCAGTATCTATCCCACTGCCCTACTTTCCACTTAACATGAATGTGCTTTAAAAACAGCAGGAAGAAATCTTATGTTGCATTAGATGTTAATATTAAAAGGAATAGTATCCATTTCTTACATGTCTCTATCTCCAGTTTGAGTCAAGAAATGAATGATACGTCTAAAAATAGCCTCTCTATACAGAGCTTAACAATGGTGTAAATATTCAATTTTGTGCAATTGGTTAACTGGGAAATATGCCAACATCTGTTTTTCAGAAACTCACATGGATTGAGGAAAACAGTATTTTGACATCATTTCTGTCTTTCAGTCGTGAGTTTTTTGGGGTCCTAGGTTGAAAATTTCCCACAGATCTGAGTGATAATCAGTGCTGTACTCTTGTGCATGTATTTACATTAAAAAACTTTCAAAGAGTTTAGAAAAGAACATTTATGTAAAGTGAAATTTAGGTCAACTAATATTCTGTATTTATTTTCCCATTGTTGCACTTATTTCTTTTGAATAAAGGTTCTCTCTCTTAGACCTCCTTCTCTTCCTGCATGATACTTTCCCCTGAAAATGGGAAAGGAACATTTTTTTTTTAAAAATAACAAAACCAGAATGATTTAGTATGTGAGATCATTCAAAGACCCTAGAATCCAACACAAAGATGTGCTGCTTTTCTATTCTGAGAGAACCACTTTCCACTGCAAGAAGTATTTCTTCCACTGAGACTAATGGTAGTGTGTGTAAAAACTGATTTTGCAGGGTAACAATTAAGAGTTAAATATAATCACAGCTTCTGCAATTTGGATGTCTGTCCACTAAAAACTGACCTGAGAACAGAAGTGGATTTTATAAGGACACTGGACTTGCTGATCTACTAAAGAAAGTTATATGAGATGAACTCAAAGACAGGGAAAACTGATTCAAATAGTGCATGAGGGGAAGAACACAACCTGCAGTTTATCTTAGGCAAGTACAGGTTTTGTACAATCCTTGTCCAGGTGGTTTGCTAACGCAAAAGTTTATTCCAAGCTGTGCATTTGCTGTTTCAAGTTAGAGGATTTGTTTCTGAACTCCAAGTACTGAGGATTAATACTAACTTTCTGTCCTTTGCCACAACTATGCTTCCAAATTTGAAAAGCAAAACAAAATGGCAAGGTGTCTCTATCGAAAACGTGTATTTCCAGCTCCACAGGTAGAATTCAAAAGCTGTTTGATGCCTGCAAGATGTCCTTTAGAAATGAACACTATAAAATTATTCAGAGGAGACGGCAAAAGAGGAAATATTATCCTACAGCTCTACACTTAGAGGAAAAACATGAGTCCTTCAGACCGTTAGGTGGTCATTTAACAGACTTTTCTTGGTGTTATCTGATTATTTGAGGATAGCAAGAAGATCAGAAGAACACTTACTTATTCACAAACTCTTTTCTAATTTCAGTATAAGATTTAGCAATACTCTTTTGCGAATAAGCAACCTAATATCTTGCAAACCTCACTGATTAATAAAAGCAAGATTGCTAAAGGAGATTTGACCTCCCACTTGCTTATTTGATGGACAGTTCTGTGACACCTGAATAAAAGGCAGAGTCTCCTTTTCTTTCATTCTAAGAACGGTTCTACATTTACATAAAAGGACTCAGCCACAGCCTTTGGCAGTGTAAGTATACTCTGCTTGTCAGCACCATTGGCAATTTTAACAGTGATCAGAAGGTGAGATGCCAATGTCAGTACACTCTACTGAGTCTAATAAAGAGAAATTCAGAAACTGCTGTGGCAAAGGGCCATCTCAGTAAAGGTAGGTTGTTTTTTTTTTTTTTAATGAACTATTCAACATAAAACTAAACAGGATTACAGAAAATGAATATAGAAGAAGAGTCTTTTTGTGAGCTGGTGTACGTACAGCTTGGGAAATAAAGGGAAAGACCCATGGCCTCCAGGATCATGCCTTGCTCAGCCAGTCAAAATGACTTATTACACCTGCATATAGCAGAGAAGCAAAACAGAAAGCAAAATTACTTCATTGATTTTGTTCTAGTGTATGTAAATAACTTTAGTGTCAGATCTGCCCTTTCCAAGGGAGAAAAAAAGTTTTCTTCAATTTGCCAGTCTTTTATTATTATTATTATTTGATTTTCATATTTCCCTCCTTCCCCACTGAGGACTCAGCAAACAGTAGCAAGATTAACAGAAATTATATTTACTTTGTAATCTATTATATGGATTAATTCAAATAGTTTTTAAACTTTCTTAATACATTTTCTTGATTAGATCCAATATGGTGATTTATCAAAAGAAATTCTGTTGAGAGATTTCAAGCATTTCAAGTATTTCTATTTTACACTTCTACTTGTCAGAACTGCTAATAAAAACTTAATTTTTCTGAATACATATTGAAGTAAAAAGAGCTCTAACTTCTTACACATTCACATGTGTCTCAATAAAAACAGTATTGTTTTGATAGCAAAATAATCTATACACCACTAATTTGAGGGGAAGAAGCACAATCCATAAACCTATGGATCAGTCTCAAGGCAGTTAATTTTTAAGCCAAAATCAGTCAGTGTTTGTGAATGGCTGGGAATATACATGTGGCCAGTCACTTGAGGGCAGAAGCAATAACCAGCCTGTCAATCATCTTAACAAGCTTAAACAAATATTGATTTTGTATGTAGATGCATACAGTATAATATGCACGCATTTAGAAATGTTAATAAAAATGTGATCTGTTGAACTTTTTTCACTAAATACAAAATGCCAAAAATAATCTGAATAATTCTAAGAAAATTGTTTGCTTGGCAAATCCATCTGCAAAAGGTGTGAAAATAAATCAAAGGTTCCTTGATGTGACATGGCATATTTGAACTAACAGATCAAACAGAAACACCAGCTACAATTCAAATGGTTACAACTATTCTTGTCTCTCATTAGAGACAAGAAAAACAAATTAGGTAAAAATAAAATCTTACTTAGGTCATCTTTCAAGACAAACTGAAAGCTTAAAAACCGCATACATTCTCAGTGCTCATGAGTCTAAGTTGCAGACTTAATGTGAAATATATTATTTTTCTATATTCTTCATATCTACAGCTAGTCAAAGTAAAGTGCGTATTTTGAAATTCATAGAATTCTTCTCAAAGCATTCCAGGCTTTCCTAATAATATTATCTTTATATCCTAAATAAACTGCCTAGAAAAATTCCAGGTGGAATGCTGAGCTTCTGCATATTATAGATAATGACAACATTCAAAGACTGTGCATCACTAGTTCTGCTGTTACAACTTAAATATAGTTTAAATGTTAGATGAGATTTGTATCTCATATCTTGTCATGATCCCAGCTTAATCAATATGCCACTATCATCTTTGCAATTTTGTTTAAACTAAGTTTGATTTTGTAAATTTTTCATTCCCAGAATTGAAATCAGCTTTTGCAAATGGTAATACTGAATCAACTGACACTAGTACAATTATACTTAACATTTGAACATGTATCTTCAAGATTGGGATGTAAACTTTCCCAAAATTAACCGAAATTAACTTGAATTACAGACAAGGAGCCAACTTCTGTTCTGAATTAAACCCACAGTATTCTACAGGCTTCAAAAAATTAAGTGGGTAAATAACAGAAATTGAAATATACTACAAAGCAGACCTAACAAAAAGTGAGCTACTACATACAAGTAAGATTATACTGTCATGCTATTGTAAAATAACCCATTAATCTGTTGTGAAAGAAAATGAGAAGTATGTATCAATACCTCTGACTTTTTTAGACCACCAACTTTTACAGATACATTCATTAATTTTATATTTTACTGCTTATATTTCAAATGTTTCAGTGCTTCCACATTGTGAGAGATCATTTTTTAAATGAAAGTACAAGAAAAATAGATATAGATTTAAAATGATGATAGATAAATAAAACTTAATGGTATATTCTGCAACCAAACAAGACTAAAACAAAAGCATCAACAAACTTATAAAAATGCAAAGCCTTTCCCACAGAGAAAAAGAATTCAGAACACTGAATTACAAGTAACATTCAAAATTATCTAAAAATTCATAACCTAATGTGTCATTAAGAGTTGCCTGTGTCTCTAGTCCCTACTGCTATGAAACTAAGGACTTTTTCATGCAGCATGTTGGACATACTTTTTCCTTAAATAACATTTTCCATATTGTCTCTCTCCAGGCAACAAAGGAGTTAGTGTATTTACAGCAGACAAGCAAGGACTTACTGGGAAGCAGAAGTCCGTCACTCACAGAAATATATTAAATGAATACCTGAACAATAAGAAAGTTCCTAAATATACTTAAATGGTGATTGAATTAATAGCCCTCACATGAGAACAAAATTCTTGAACTGAACTAGTGATGACAACAAAAGTATAAGTATCTAAAGGGTGATCTGAGGTCACTGAACAGGACAAACATGTGCTCTTCACTTACACTTCAAAATAGTGTTGTCATTTTCCTGGAAAGTCTCATACAAGGTGACAATTTCAAGCACAGTAGCCTGAGAATTAAACCCAGGTCAGAAAAATCTGACCAGTTAATAATAACCCAAAAGCACTCTGGTCTTTATGGGACAGCTGTTTCAAATAAATGAGATACATAAATATTTAACGCCAATCCTTAGCTTTGCATAAATAAATGTAGCTCTTGGTCATGTACAGAAGCCTGTTCTTCCATTACTGAGACCAGAGTATTTTTTCTGTTGTTGAAAATGGGAATAAGAAGAAGGTTTTGAGAATATTCTGCAGCCATGATGGTAAACAACTAGCGTTACTGCTAAGATTTGTACATCACCAATCTGGATTTAGTACAACCATGTGCTTCAATGCTTTCTAAAATTTATTTTGCATCTGACAACAAAAATGTTTGTCACCAATAGTCTAAAGAAAAAAGTTAGATAGCAAATGATGCAGAATGATGCTCAAAAAATGGAAAGTTATCACATGAAAGGTCCAAGCCTTTTTCCTTCCATTTTCTGGCAAGTACAGTAACAAAGAGACCTCCAAGTCTCACCTCTCTCTCTCTCTCTCCTTCACTAAATTTGCCAACTTTTCAATAGTGCTAACTCAAAGAGGTCTACATGGCAATCAATTTCTTATTCCCTTTCTATTTTTTTTTCCTCTGTTAAAGATATGCAACATGAAAACAGAAACCTGGAAGAAAAGAGGAAAGGCACTCTAAAGTCTCAGTATCTTCCATATTCTTGTTATCACAGGAAAGTAAGGAGAAAAAGATAAGTTTAAAACAAGTGTTTAAGTATTTTTTCATGGAAATGAAAAATATTTCCAATCAATGAAATTCAAGAAATAAGTTCAAAATTTTCCAGTTTGAAATTCTCTTCAGTTTTTATTTTAATCACCTCAATACTGTCTAGTTCCTGAAGTCAGAAGCAGCTATGTTTATTCTGGTTTAATTATAATACTTAAAACATAATTACATCAGAAATCTAGAGTGACAGACTAGAAGTGCAACCCTCTTATACAATAACCTAGTCTGCTTGCTCCTTACAGTGTCAGGGGAAGGAATTTCAGACAAGCACAGTCATAACAATAAAACATACCAATGTAAGCTTTTGCAATTATTAAAAGAGCTAGAATAATCTTCAATGTATAAATTTCAGTATGAAGAATAATACAGAATCACTGTATAAAACAACATTTTGTTTTCCAAAGAAGTATCCTTACATGAGTTAAAAGAATCCCAATGTTAAGAAACCAGAGATATACTCACATATAAGACAAAAATCACAAAAGCCCATGTAATGCTCTATTTATTATATATTTTGGGGTTTACGCTATGTACTCTAAATTGCCTTATGCTGTTTGATAGAAACAATTTCAGAATGTCCATGTAAAGACTTACAAAATCATGTTCAAGCTTACAAAAAAAAAAAAATCTTGCTGCACTGTAACACAGTACACTTACACACACAAAATGATCCTGATTTTCTTTCCTTAAAACTTCTTTCTTTTTTCATATATATTATCTAATTAAGCAAAACAACATTTGCATATGAAAAAGGAAAATATTAAATAATTGTACAATAACATGATTTCCCATTTTGCCTGTAAAAAGTTAAGTATTAAGGGAGTTAATACATAGAGTATAATGTACAAAATATGTAGAATTATGTTGAAAAGACATTAGACTTAGCTCAGCTACATATTCTCACAGAGATGTTATATTTGATTAAAATAAAAAAGAAATATATATATATATATATCAAACAAAGGGTTTATGATAAGGACCACATTACCAAATTCTGAAAACAGAACTCTTAGAAAGTCATGAGAATTTCACATCAAAAACCTGAAGGCCAACATGACTAACAGACAGGAGAGGCATCTATGTGCAGAAGGCTCTTCCCATAAGAGACTTCGCTGATCCTTCTATCATTAGAAGAAAGGCTCCCATTGCCTGTGTGCAAGCTGTCTGGCCACTACCTCCTGTATTTCAGCAGCAGATGAAGCAGTCTTTATATATACAGCACACATATGCAAACAATGTACAAAGTTATAAATGTATCTTTAAGGATAAAAAGATCTATATAAATGCATTATACATAAGGGAGTATGTCTCCCTTATACCAAATACGATAGAATTAAGTAAGTTTCATGAATAGTAGATCATAGTTTAAATATTCAGAAAGAAATATACTACAAAGTATATTTCACAATTTTTATTTCCTTGGTTGAATTCTAGCAGAATAGATTTCTATCACACATTATTAATGTTGTCAAAGTTATTGATAAACTATAGCACTAAGCTTATTGTATAAAACAGAACATGTTACAGTAACAGAGGCAGTTATTTCTCCTAAAAGATACCTCTTGAAAAAAAATGTACTGAGACACAGTGACAAAATCTGACTTTTTTCCTGTGACAACCTTCAGTTTCTTTGTTTCTTTGAATATTGTTACTGATACTGTTTGTAAGAGTCCCAAAATCTCAGTTTAACTGCTGTTATTGATTCTTAATATCCAAAACACAGGTCTAATAGAGTTTTTGCCAGCTTCTTAAGTGTCTTTTATATAAAACATTAAGGACATTGATATATTTGTTTTCTCTTTTGGACAAGTACAGCTAACACTTCATTCTATACATCACCTTCATTGATTGATTTATTTCTAAAGATATGTGACAATTTATCTGCAGGACACTTGTTCCTAACTCATTAAGAGCAATCAGTAAACACTGCGGTGTTCATTTAAAAGAATCTTCTGTACACAGGAGAGAAAAAAAAACCTGTCAACAATGGTTCAGCCACTGTAAGGTGGCTGTAAGGTCAAAGAAATAGATAACAAATACATTGAATGTAATCTCTATTGTATCTTCTTATTTTAAGTACATCCTGGAGGCATAAGGGTTTGATTCATGCGTGTTGTTTAGATTCAAGCTGACCCTTTTGCCTAGTTTTCAATAATATTTATTTTGTGGAAGCTCATAAAATCTGAAATTTAGAAGAGAAGATTTCTGGTGAAGTAATGAGCCAAAATATGACAAAACATCAATCAAAGAAGCTTGTGACTTCTGACCCTTTCTGGGCTTGGTTTTATGACTTTCATATCTTTGAAGTTATGAAAAGGAGACAAGATATGACAGGTGCTGTGCTTGGAGAAACCACTTAGTCAATTTAATTCCAGCCACCTGTGAGTAACACCACAGAACTACTTCAGCAAATTTGAAAGTGTTCCACTCCTTATCTTTCTTTCACAGTAGTAACACATAAACAATGCAATAGCTATATGGTATATTTGGCTAACTTTCCTTTACTTCATCAATGGGCTGAAAGGTTTAAGTAAAAATGCAACAACATTACATTTCCACAGTGCAATCTATCAAACAAAATCAGAGGTAGCATTCAGAAGATCAGAAAATCTATAAAGGCAATGCAAAATGTGGTTGTGTGAAGTCTTAAAAATAGTACTACAGCTAGTTACTTCTGTATGATAGGTGAATTGAAAGAATCCTCATACATACCACAGGTCAGATCCTCAAGCAGGGTGTTTTGGCAGAATTAGAACTGTTAACTCCCTCTTAGTTGTTCTAGAAGATGGAAAATTATGGTGATTTTCAGCTTTTGAGCTTGTGAGGCTTGAGTGCCAGGAAATTACACCTTCTCAGGGCTTTTTATAAAGGTTTGGATACTTGAGCAGCCCAAAGGAAAGAGCAAATTTCTAATTTTAATTGTATGACTTTAGTTTTATCAAGCAGGATATTTTGGATTTGTCTTTGAACAGGCCATATTGGATCTTTCGGAAGTCAGTGAAGATGCTTCGATATTCAGCAGTGCCTTAGGGAAATAGATTGTCATATTGTTCTTTTGGGGGAGGACTGGGGCAAGGGTGTAGAGGAGAAGGTTTGGAAAAGAGTTGTTTGCAGAAATAAAAGTTACTCAATTTACAAATAAGTTGTAAGAAAAGAGGAAAAGGCAACTGAGGCAGTGTGCTTGGAGGCTAAACTGTTGCTGTAGGAGTGGCATCCTGCTACAACTTCACATGAAAACTGATAGACTGAATTACAGAGAAATATAAGTGCAGACAATGATGGTTTAATACTTTTTTCACATTTAAAATACTTACACTTAAAACAGCAAAGATAACATTAAAAGTCTACGTATTTCAGAAACCAGAGTTCTGAAAGTTTGTGCTACATTAGGTGAGGGTGAAGCCAGAAGGCAGGAAAAAGGAGGAGGAAAGTAAGTGTGTGTCTTTTTGTGCCAATTTTCTCTCCTGCCTGAGGCTGCCACTTTGGTAATAACCTGAGTTTCTAACACCTTATATTACACAGGAGGCTCAAGACTCTGAAAAGTTATGTACAATAAAAATCTGAGAAATGTGTAGCAAGTAAGAGATCTGCTAAATCTTTAGGCACAGCTCTGTTAAATCTAGGCTTTCTGGTAGGAATAAGTTAGTTGGCATGCTATCATTTAGAGGCAGACAAATAGCATCTGTTTTTTAATGGGGGGTTGGGAGGGGTGGTGTTTGTGGAAGAAATAAGTCCTAGCCTGTGAGCAGACCAACATTTAAAGCATTGACCCACATATTAACTCTCTCAACAGATGAGAGGCTTTCAACCCTTCATTAAATATTTGCTCAGCTTTGTTAAAATCACACATGGAATGGAGATAAATAGGCAGTATCTTAGGAATTTGGGTGTAACAAGAATAGCATTTATATTTCTTCTTCTAAATAACTATCACAGGGCCAGTTTCCCATAAAAGTCAGTAAAATAGAAAACATTCTCAGGACCTTCAGTCATGCGTCAGTACTGACTTTAGTTTATTTATTTTTTTTAGGCACTGTACAAACCCAGAACAAAAGATTGTACCTCTGCACACACTTAGCTCACTGACAAATCTATTAACATGGTGGTTGCTCTCCTTGCATCAAACATCAGAGGTCTTTTACACTTAATGGGTAGAATCTTTTTTCTTTCTGATACTGAGCTTCCTGGAGGAAGCAGAGAGATCAAAGCACAATGAGAATGAGATGGGGAGCAAGACCCAGGAGTTCTAATCCATTTATATCATCTTGTCTTTCAATATTGTGAGCAAATCCCCCCTAAAATTAATGCAGCCCATAGTGGAAGTTAATTCTGAACTGTGAGATTACAAAGTTGGAACATGGGAGCTTCATATACAGGATAACAAGAGGATGGGTGTCAAGTCTGCTCCTTACTGAACAACAGACCTAAGAAAGAGAAAATACTTGGGAAAAGAATCCTTGCTCCTTGGTGCTACTATAAATGTATACCCTGGGAAGAGATAATTCTCCTGAGAACTTCGCAAGATATTTTGCAAAGCATTCATTTGGATAATAGAAGAAAAGGAATATAAAACTACAATTAGTCAATTTCTAGTAAGATAAAATACATCTATGCAATGTATATGGCAAATTATGCCATATTTGTCATTACCATGCTGCATTTAAGCTTGTTTCATTTCCATCTTTCACTCTGATTTTCCATATGGATATTTTATATGTTTATTTACTTATAGACATAAGTAGACAGAATAATACACAGGCAAACACAGGAAATGCTGGTGGTTAACATAGGAAATTATTATTGCATTAGGAAAACCACAATGCAACTATGCGAGAGCCTATGAAGAATATAGTAATATTTCAAATGTTGATTCCTTAAGTTCTGATTATATAGCAAACAACAGTCTCTCACACTTTAAGCAACTTGAAAGTTCATATGTTTTTCTGCAGTGTCTCAAATGTTCAAGTCTCCAATGTTTTGATAGTTCCTCAGTTCAAAACCATTGTCTCTAATAGCTCTCAGTGCACTTATCTGCAAAAATCTATCAGGGTTTACAATATACCTATTTATACACAATCATAATGTTGAAAACTACAAAAAAATCCAATCCCCATTTCCTGTAGTAATTTCATAGCTGTGAAATTCTTGTAAACTTTTCAGTAATAGTTTACTCAACTAGAAAATACAGTCCTCTACGTATGCCCACCATTTATTAACCTAAGAAGACACAAGATATTTGCACTTAAATAAAATTTCCCCTCAAATTTGCTAGCAAAACTAAAATGGATTTACTAAAACTATGTAACTCCTTTCGTTTTCAACTCAGAATAATCATTGTTGTGTCCAATACAGCTTCATTAAGGGCAACAGCCAAATTTCTTTTTGATTTCAAAAACACTTGAACCTGGCCATTAGGGACCAGATCACTCTCTGCCTTATTAATAATGTGGAGACTGGAGATTCACAGAAAAGATTTACCTTTCCTCTGTTGATAATCCTACAAGTGGCAATTAAGAAAAATATGCACTATGCTCTTATTTAAGTTGTTGTAGAAATCATGTCTCAAAAATGCTGGGATGTGATTAGTCTAATCAGACCAATGCAAAACCATACTGCATTCGAATGCTTAATCTCACTAGGAGAACTGCTGTCAATATCCCTTTCAAACCTACCTATTTGAAAACCTCTGTTTTATTGTATGTTACTTGGAGAATAACAACACTCCCAAGTTAGGAATGCCATAGCACATAGATTAGTCAAGCAGAAGGTGCTGGAGCAGTTGAACTATATCAAGATGTCTCCTGAAAACCAAGTTAGAGAATTAATATGTTATCTCAGCAAACCAGAAACTATTCACTGGCATATACTGCAAGTTTACACTTGATTTTGCACCAACATCAATGTGGGTGTCATAATCATGCATTATTTATGCAGCATTTTCAGAAACAGAGGTTCTAAACCTGCACGTAGAATACAGCAAGAAAATGCTTGGCAAGTAGTAGTAGTATGGGTTTTAATAATTCCAAACACAAGCATAGATTCAGTGTGGGCTCCACAGTGCTTCCATACACAATTGCATGTGAAATATGTAGTTGAGAAGAGGTAAGATTTTGGCCCTGTAGGCAGAAGTTCAGTGGGTAGCTTTCTATTCAGTGATGCTATGAGACTGAATTCGTCTAGCTAAGTCACAAAACCTTCACATTGCAGCCTGATGCGTATGAATCAGCCAGGATAAAAACTGTGATTCCTGTTCTCAGTGCACAGTCATAGGTAAAGTTGAAGGCAACTTCCTATACATAATACAAAAAATAATATGTGGCCATTTTTCCCAGCTGAAATGCAAAAAAGAGCGGGGAGATGAACAGAGGCAGGTAGAGAACGTGAGTGCTGTAGAGGTCAAGCACTAGAACAGCAAGGAAGAATTTATAACGATTATTTTTAAACACATTTCAATGCCAAGTTTTTTCCCCTTCTCAAAGTATTTGAGGTGAGTACGCAAGGATACAGAGCTTGTGCTTAGGCATCTATATTTTCTTCTAGGTCAAATTAAGCTAATGTAATAAAGTAATGGAAAACCACTGATGAATCTTGGCTGAAGACATGGATGTCAAAATTTCTTTAGATAACAGAAACACTGCTTGACAGAGAAAGGTATTTGTTAGTGACTTTCCATCTACTACAAAGCACCTTGAGTTGTCTTGGCACAGTGACTTGCCATATGGAGTGATGTGTGACCTGTGTTAATTTTGTTCCTATCAAGACATTTTGTTCAATTTCCACAGAGATGTTGTGATAGAAGTTACTGGCTACATATGGCAGCGGGAATACATGAAAGTTTGCAGCCTTTTTAGGACATTTAGAACTGATCATAATTCCACATCAAACTCCCAGGAATTCTTTAACATTATTAGTCTGATATTAGAAAAAAGTACCCTTGTGGTAATAACAATAATATTGCTTAATTTCCCAGTAATGAGGCAATTAACTAAGTTGCCCTTCTCAATTTTTTTTCCTAATGGAAAATATTTGAATATTCAGTTGCAACTGTTATATTAAGCCTTAGCAGCAGTAAATTTCTTTGATGAAGACTATTCCCCTACCCTTGAGGCAACAACAACTACTCTAAAGGAAAGCTTTGATCAGCCATTGTTTGTATCTCCATAATGGACAAAGTTGTTTTGCTCATTGTTTTGAGCATTGCCTCTTTTGTCTTCCTTTAGACCATAACCATCTTTCCTCTGAATACAAATCCATCTGTTTATACGGAATAATATTGGATGTTCTTTGCAGCCCTTTAACTAGTTTGGTTCCGTTTCCTCCATTTTCTTAATGTCTTCTCTGCAAAACCATAAGCTTCTGTTTATCCCTGTTATTCTTCTAGCCACCCTCTTACACAATCTGAAGTGGTAGAGCCACCACTAGTTGAGGCAGCCTTCTCATCTGCAGCTCCTAGATGCCATGAGCTTTTCTACATCATTCTGCCTAATTGTCTACTTCTATTGCAGGGATCACCAAAGCGTGAATTGCGACACTAGCAAATGATGTATGAAAAGCAGAATGCTGCTTTTTCTTTAGAGAAAACAAACAGTAGCAGTTTGGGCAATGATTATTGCTCTAGCAACTGAATGCCATTTTTCTGAAAACATACGCTTCCCAGCACAGGAGTGGAAGATGCGGTTGGCGCTACCAGCAAACACAACACTGTCTTGCTGAAATAGCAGTAGCCAAAGAAGGGGCACTTGGGAAGTTCATAACTATCTCAACCTTATTTCATTTAAATAAGTGAAGTTTGGTATATTGCTTGCACTAGTGACACTAAACAGCAAAATCATACCATCCTGTTTTGCAGGTCAAAAAGCATAGGGAGATATTCTGTCAAGTTATCAACATACCATTTGACAGCTAGTGAATTTCAGATAATTACAAATCATTTCATATAAACAACCATATCAGTTCCACAACTAACCAATAAATTCTAGATTACTTGATTCAGTACCTACCCATTTTGATGACCAATATTACTTTAACAACTTTATTTTAAATATACTGTGCCTCTACTTTCTACTGTTCACTAGCCTCTACTTTCCAGTTAGTCAAAAAGCCTCATTATCAAGAATATCCTTATGAAATAAATTTAACAGTACTACTAATATGAGCCTTATTATTCAACAAGTTATTTTTAAAGACTAATAGATATATAGCTAAACTGATTAAGAAAAAAAAGTATGCATATATTACAGCAGTTTCTAAATTACTATAAAGTATTTGGGCTACATCCTGCTCTGTTATTTGCCTCAGTGCAAGTCCAGGGTCAAAATTTGACCAAGCATAAAACAAGTTGAAGTGAGATGCTTGAATACAACTATAACAGTTTTCTTTTTAACAGGCTTTGTATTAACTCTTTTTCTATTCCACTGAGGTAACTATGGGAATATAAGGGAATTATAAGGGAATTATTTGAAGATGAGTTTCATCTTGTCTGAAGCATCCTCATTAGCACTGATTATGTGCAAGTTGTAGAGAACCCATTTTGACTTTAAAAACCTCAGCTAAAATATGCAAGGCTGAGAGGCAGAAAAAGTTGAGATAAAGCTTTTGCTCACATAAATTGTAATAGCAGTGAAGTCAGCAGAACAGTAGTCATCATTTCCAGCCATTTTATACATTAGCTAATCTCATTTGTTTTGAAAGTATGTCCCACATGACACTGTCTCATCTGTCAGAATGGGTACAGTGTATATATGTACAGTGATATAAGGAATATGCCCAATTGCAGAGGAAGCTGGAGAAGAAGGGAAGTAACATGACTTGAAGTTCTCCACACACAATAATAGCCTGCATCTAACATGTTTAAGTATCTAGCAGGAAAATTCTGGTAAATCCAGAATGTTAAGACATATTCTGTTTACCTAGGCAACCTCTGAGAAACAATGCCACATGTTCAAATAATTTTAAAATGGTAGCTCAAATACCATTCCCTTCCCCCATCCTCTCCCAAGTATTTTCATCTGTAGAAATACTCATAAACACACCAGTATTTTTTTTCCCCAGAGCAACGTAACTTTATCCAACACCCCAGGTTGCTATCAGAAGTCTACTTTAGCAATACTCCTGTGTACAGTGTTTATTACTTTTAAGAAAGAAACAGAACTAAGGCTACAGAAGCTGAAACGTTTTCAACATTTTGATTATATAAACTAATAAAGATTCTCCTCCCAGACCTAAGATCCTTGAAGTCAATAGTTTCTGAAAATAAATTGTTTCTCACTTTCCATATTAAAAAAAAAAATTAACAATCAATACAGAGGTCAAAAGTTTTTCTTCAAAAAATGCTTTTAAAGCACTTTATTTTTTTTCTGCTCCTTTTTTTCTTGTGAAGGACACCTAACACTAGAAGGACGTAATAATCACACCTTCATGTGTCTTGGCAATTTCACTTGAATTTAAAACATGGAGTCATGCACAGAGGTGACATACATGATTACATGTCATTGCTACAAATAACTGCATTTCCTTTACCATCCTAAGGTTGTCATTATGCCACCCCATTTTAAATAAAGCTCTGATCCAGTAAAGCACTCATATCCTTATCCTATATCTGCTACTATACTTGAAATCCTGGATGTATTTAAAACATACTGTCTTTACGTGATTTATATTTGTGCATGTGACTGGGCTATTAAGTCTTTATTAAGGGCTATTACATCTTCAGGGCAGGAATCATCTCTGACAATACGTCTGGTAAATATATCACATTTACTCAGTATTATTTACACATTTACTCCACAGTCCTAAATGAGGTTTGAGTTATACTGAAAAAAAGCAATACCAATAATCAATAACAATTCTTTTCTAGTTTTGTATTTAGGCAATAAATAACATACACAGTTGTTGCTGAACATAAGTCCATTTTTTGTATCTTTCAAATTTTGTACTATCAAAATTAAGAAGACGAAATTCTTTATGATGTGGCAGAATAGAAACTCTGCTTAGCTCAATAATTAGTATCCTTTAAGGCTTCTTAAATTAAGTGCAATCCGGAAGAAAAAATAATTGGAAAGAAGAATAGCCTGATTTAATCTTTTCATCTCTTTCTACTTCCATCCAAACTTTTTTAAGAAATCTCATATTTTCCTGTGATAAGTGTAATGAATTCTACTCTATCCTTTCCCATGTTTTCCACAGTTCTGTGCAGTTAGATTAATACTGTTATGAATGGAGTAGAACTCTCTTGTATCTCCCTCTGGAACTTAAAAATGAAAATTGGATGACTTGGTAAAGCTCATTTGCACTCAGCAGCTTGACTAAAATCTATTTCAGGATAAACAAGAAAACAATGTGAAACAAGTTTTAGGAGAATGGACTGTCTGGTATAGGACTGGGCTGTCCTCAGCATCCACAGCTTACTTGAATATACTTCAAAATAATATAATTCACTAACCAAATTGCCAATGCAATTTATTCAATGCAGCAAGTTAACCCACTAGAGTTTTTTCATTTTAGAGTGATGATGATTTCAAATCCTAAAAAAACCCTAAGAAAATCACCAAACAAAAACCCAACAGATAAAGCTATTAAAAATTAGACTTAAAAATTTTACCAAACTACTCCTAACTGCATAGTTAGTGCCAATACTTCCTGAACAGTGGAGACAAAGCAATGGTTACCACAGCTCCCGCTACATAATAATTATTAGGAAATGTTGTCTTCTCAGTGGTGGTGACAGTAGAATACCCACTGACTACAGCACAAAGAATTTCTAAGTAGTGATTGTTGCATATAATGGGAAGCCAAATTAATGAGATCATAGATCTTTAATGTGTAGTTAAGGTCCCTTTTGGCTACAAAACCAAGAGATAACCAGAGAGGGAACCTAATAGCATGAGGTATGTGAGATCACCTAAGCTGCATTCATACTATGTTGATTTTCAACTGGACAGGATTAGGCTTGCAGCATCTGGCTGCTGTCACTGCTTTAAGTATCTCACCAATTGCAGCAAAATGATTCACAATAAATCATCTGTTGGAATAAATGGTGAAATGGCAATATGACCACCATAACTGATTCCTAGCACTGCTGACAAAGTACAATTGTACAATGTGAAATTTTTGCTTTAAATTATTTATTAATGTTACAAAACCTTTCTTCCTGCAATATGTTGCCATCTGTAAGCTTTGGTAAGAATGGCAGAAATATTTGACAGGGAGACATCCAATTATCTATTTGCCACATCAACGTTATATTCTATTCCCCAAAAAGTAATAATATGTTGAAAAAGCACCTTATGAAATCTTCAGTGGCTACTGAACCTGCTTAAGTATGGATTTCAAGGTATGGTACAAAGATGTCTACATTTCACAGATAACAGAGAAAGTCAGAAGTTATATGGGCTTCCTGAACACATGCATGAAGCCTATAGATGAACAGAAATTGTATTGACTAATTCTCCCTTCTAGGTATAAAAAAAACCAAACATGTATAGGGTTTTGAAAATTTTTTTAAATACAATTCCTACAAATGAATGATTTCTAAAATTGGTCATTGCATCTATAAAACAAAATATAGATACTAAAATATTAGTTTACTATTAGACAAATTGTCTTTGGATTTGTTAAGAGATTCCACTAGCATGAAAGTGTTTATTCCAATAAATAAATAAATCTAACCACAACAATGAAACATCACTATTCAGATGGACAAGCATAAAACTAATGTTTGGAAAAAGACTTAAAACACCAAAAAAACCCTGCAATTAGTCTTCCAGCTTTAGATTATTAATAACAAGGCATCTGCCAACTGGCCTTTTATGCTGACAGTTAAGTAGTTACCCAACTGGTATTTATTATTCTATTTGTCACACAACTAAATTATTACTTTAGGATTCAAATTTTCCTGCAAAAAATGATTTAAGAATTTGAACTATACTTTACAGATATTGGACTATTCTTTTTTGTAATTTGATCAATATGTCACCAGCTCCCTGGCTTCTTGACTTGTTGTACTAACTGGCAACAATTATTATAAGCAAAGTACAAAACAGCATAGGATACAAACAGCTAAGGAACATGTTTCTTTCTTACACGCAATTATGGACAGAGAATACATACTATATTTATGTGAATTAGAATCCAGAGGGTTCTTAATATATAGAAGAACAACACAAACAAAATTATATACATAGATATAAAATTACTGGTAAACATTCAAGAGAGGAGATGGCTAGACTGCATCTTATGCTGACAGCGGCTAACTTAACTGATTACAGTTATCTCTAAGCCTCATTTTTACTGCTTAATTTTTGTGTCACAAATTGAGTAACAAAGGCAAGTTAATTTGTGGCAATATACTTAGAAATTAGCAGTGGCACTGATATATGAAAAATACTGGAGGAAAAAAGCATAATATAAAAAGTCAAATATTTACAGAAATACTCAGAACAATTAATATTATTCCTTTTTCCATGGACTCCAAAACAGAAAACAGAAACACTAAGGCTTTCTTCAGTTTTCACCTCATACCTCAGAGCCTTCTTAACAACTCTTTTTTCAGTTTGTTGCATCCTTCCTGTTTATTCCTTGGGTATTTTTCCCTGTGGGAAACAGGGTATAGGCAGCAGGCAAAATACTATGTCCTTACATTCACCATGACTAAAGTGCTGGTTGTTGTACATGACACTAAACTTTTGCTACCAATTACCCTCAATGAACATGCTTCTGCCACTGCACGAAACAAGATGCCATGCTTATCTGCTTTTGATAATTTGCATAGAATGCTGTATTGTATAACAAGATAGTTCTAACCAATTAAAGTTCTCACAATATCCCACTTTCCTGGGTAGGAAAAAAGTTACCAGATTAGACAGCAATGCAGCAAGCAGCAACTGCTTCTTAAATGGCTGCTTTAAAACTGCAACCATCTTACTCCAACAAATTTCAGTGGCCACATTCAGAAAGCTACTTTGGAGAAAATATCCCTGTCAAAGCAAAACCTTACCTTAGCAATCAATAGCAAACCACCATGGAAAGTACACCAGTGGAGAAGCTGCTTAGGTTTACATTAGAGGACTGATGAGACAGCCACGTAAGAACAAAAATCCTATTTTTCTTTCCAGGATTTTCAGGAGAGGAGGGTGTACTTTGCCACACACATACAGTCAATCCCAATAGCTCAGGGTATGAGGAATTCATTGGACGTGCAGAGTGCATCAGGTGTCTGCACATCTGGGGTAGGATTGACATGCATATGTGCAATACAATTTATCCAAAATTTTAACTGAACTGCCAGACAAACGGCCAAATTCCCAAAACTCCATTCTAGCAACATTTCTAGGTAGAAGTAGTCACCTAAATATAAGAAAACCTATCACATGTTAAGATGGAATGTAATTTACTTAAGTTTTTTCTTATATGTTCAGATAATCTTGATGCTTTCCAGATAATACATATATATGAAACAAGTTTTAAATAGTGTTGATCATCTACTGTTCTTCCATTTCTACGCAACAGACATGATGAAATAAATATTTTTTTAAAAAATATATTTTTGACAGGGTGAATCAAGCCATAAGAGTTTGTAACCTTGATGCTAGATTAAAATATCTCTAATTATTGATACATTACATATAAGATAATTATGTAACTATCAAAATGCAGATAACTAGATTCTGGAGCTGAAACAGAGCTTCTCTATAATACATACTGTCATGCTTCTGTACAGACGTACCTGCAAACATATATACATAATGAAAGGACTAATACAACTCATTTGTTCATTTGAATTAGACTGTAACCACTGCAAAGTTCCTAGAGGAAAAAAAAATACTTAATACATTAGAAAATTAAAAAAAAAAAGAAAAAGAAAAAAAAAGATCCATTTCAGGCAATAAGAAAATTACTCACTGTTCTATCTAAAGAACAAGTTAAAAAGGAATTAATGAATACTTGCTCCTTTAGATATCTGAAGTATATCAGTTACAATTCTTCCTCTCTGTATTTTACTTTTCTTACTTTAATCACAAAACAGTTAGTAGTAAAGCTGTCAGAGAAGTCTTCAGAAACTGAAGACTGAAAATAAAAGCTTGATTAATTTTATTTTTATTTAGTTGAGCATTTTGAATAAAGGTAAATTTGTCCCCAAAAATGGAAAAAAAAAATCTTTTCTGAAAATCTGCCCCTAAGGCAAGTTACATTTAGCCTAGTACTATATTTGTAAATGCTCCCAAAACAGTTTGAACAGTCCAAAGGCTAGGTTGGAAGAGACCTCAAAGATCATCTAGTTCCAACCCCCTGCCATGGGCAGGGACACCCTCCACTAGACCAGGCTGCTCAAAGCCCTATCCAACCTGGCCTTGAACACTTCCAGGGATGTGGCTGCCACAACTCTCTCTAGGCAACCTGTTCCAGTGCCTTACCACCCTCATAGTAAAGAATTTCTTCCTAACATCTAATCTAAATCTACCCTCTTTTATTTTAAACCCATTACCCCTTGGCCTATCACTACGCTCCCTGATCAATAGTCCCTCCCTGTCTTTCCTGTAGGCCCCTTTAAATACTGAAGGCTGCTATAAGTTCTCCCTGGATCCTTCTCTTCTCCAGGCTGAACAATCAACTCTCTCAGCCTGTCTTCACAGCAGAGGTGCTCCAGTCCTCTGATCAACTTCATGGCCCTCCTCTGGACTTGCTCCAATGAGTGAAGACCAACTAATTTTAGCTGTGTTTATTGTAGTCCTTATATTGACTGAAATTCATGGCAGCTGAAACTGTTTCCTATTTTTCTTTATTCTGCCCAGCAACATTGTTCAACATGAATCTCAAGACAAAGTAGAAAAGTCAATTATAAATTCTCACTGTTAACTTTAACATGTTTAACTATGATACTCTGGAAGTATAGACAGGATCCTCAATAGTAATATTTACCACTGCATGATCTTAGTGAGGTCCTTTATTCTGCAAACATAGAAAAGGTTTCAACTTGATAATGGTTGCATTAGCCTAAAACATGCACGTGAATTAAGGGGACACACAGCTAACAAGAAATAAATCTTCTCATAATCCAGTGGAATCATTGCGTGTTACAGTCACTTCAATACTTGAGTTTACAGGTCCCTAAAACCAAAGCATTGTCTTATTGTCAAAAAGCTCAAACTGTCTTCTCTGGAGCAAAATATAAGATCAGGCATAGCCTCCGTATGGGTCTGATGGTCCTCAGATATGGCTTATAACTATAGGAGGTGGCAAGCACAGTAATTACTGGAATAAGAAGATATCACATATCAATACATTCTGAAATATCTAAAGAGTAGTCTGTTGTGGCTGCAGACACACTAGTATAGAGCTGTATGACTTGGACTAACTAGTTCTAGTGAACGCCATTCAGTTTTGCTGAAAGCAGAAGAATTAACAAATGTTAACAAAAAAAAAAGTATGTGCCTGAATATACTATATCTATTAAGTCTGATTATCATTATTAAGAAGCTAGAATTTTATGAGATTTCACTTCTTTAAAATCATGGGGCAGATTCTATAGCGCTTTGCATGATGCAATATCATTTGCTGCACTGCAAAATGACTGCAGTGACCACTGTTATGACTGGCATCAATTCAAGCCCTTTAAGCTCTAGAGTAAGTAAACAAACAGGGTAACAGAAAATTTAGCATAGTGTGGGTTACTGACAAGCCACAATAATTTCCTAGCAAAGCTCAAGCTTCTTAAACAAAAGAAAGAATCTGGTATCTCCTAAGGCCAGTGCAATTTCTCAATTTACACTATGTTGTACTGGAACAGACTCCAAGTAAGCCACACAGAGAAGCATTAAATTTACAGCTTTAAAACACTGCATTGTCTCATTCAAAGAGGTTCATGAAGTAAATCTGACACATAGCACTGAAAACTCTTTACATGCTTCAAACATTTCCTTACAAATCAACAATAATAATGAAACTCAAGCCTGATCTTAAAGCTTTTATTTTGAAACTTCAGTGAGGAATTGAGATTTAATCTCACCCAAATTGAATTAAGCGCCTCAAATTAGCAATACAAATTCAGTATTCCTGAGCTCTCATGAATCTAAGTGACAGGTGAAGAAAGACCTCCAGCTCAGACACATAGAGTACTTGATCAAGACAGAAGTGAACACAGCTCACTCATATTTTAAACATTCTTTCATATATTTTTAATAAAACAACTGATACAAATTCAAAACCAACTTCATAAATCAAACATTATTCAATGTATGAGGCTTCAAGGTTTCCCCTGTTATGGCTGTGAGCATGCCTGTCTCTGAGAAAAGGGTTTTGCACTTGAATGCTTGAGGTATTATGAAAGGTTTATTGGATTTCATAGTCCCTTAAGGGGAAACCCTTTAAATGTCTTTGCAATTATAAGTCTAATAACAATTTCAGCTCTTGGACAGAACCTTGACTTGACAAAGATAAGGAACTGGAAGTTGCTCAGTCAATACAAAGCTATTAATCTCTGTCACCCCGCTGTCATTGTGGCTCAGGGAAACAATGTAGTTTCTTGACCTATGTGAAGTCATGTAGTGATTTTATTCAGGATGTCAGCATTCATCAGTACAGATTTTGTCACACCCCACTCGCTTGAAGAGCTCCCAGTTCTTTATCTTGACTGTGTTGACACCCTTCAGATACCAGTAGTTTGCTTCAGTCTCTGCTTATTATTATTATTTAGCACTTACTCATGTGTAAAAGCCTCTAAGAATAAAGTTTTGAGTTGGAATACAGATAGTTTCATCACTGCTTCCTGCATCCTCAGAGAAGGACAGTTTTAAGTTGCCAAATGCTATACATGTTTGCATATTTAAATGAAGGTTAATTTTGTTCATCTTCAGTAAAACTAGATTATTATTTTTCGTTAGTGGTGTGCTTTTTAATGTCACCCTTCTCTGATCTTGAAATGTAGTGTGAGAAATTTGATCGAGTTGTTAACAAATTAACCAGCCAACAGACTTGTCTTAAATAAGCCAAATTTACTTGCTTTATTTTTTAGTGTACCCCATGCTATACGAGAAGCTACGATACAAATTAGTTAATGAATGTATTCTGAAGTCTCTATGAGCAATGAAAAGATCCATTATTTTCTTCCAAAAGACTTTGGAGCAGACTACAGGGCATAGTTTAATGAATGTATACCACTCCTGGAATGGTATACATGGCATATTTATGTGCTTACATAAATATTAAGATTTCATTAAATATCATATACAAACAGCAAAGTGATGTAAAACAAGTCATATAACCCATTCATACAGAATTATAACTGCACTCAAACCTTTAATAAATATTTGCTAAAGGAATTACTGAGTAGTGAAAATGTGTATCACAGCAAAAGCTAATTAAATTATGAGTAAAACACTGTATGAATGATGATTAGATAGGTCATATTAACTGCCAAACACCAATTAACAATATTATACTAAGCTATATATATATGAATACTAGCAAAATCTAGCTATTATTAATAATCTCCCTAACAAAAGACTTAACAGAACAGCTTTCTTATACAGCTCTAAAGGTAGAGTAACTTCACTGACTTTAGCAAAACTATTCCAGAATTTCCCTCAATAAATAAGGATAAGATTTTCAAAGTGAAATGAGATTCTACCAAATCTGCAATGTTGCTCATTTTATGTTGCCTAAGGAATATGGATGATAGTGTAAAAATTGCAAGGATTTGGGTTTGGGTTTTCTTTGTTTGGTTTTTGCAGTGAGCAATTGGAATGCAAGGAATGACAAGAGAAAACTAACTTGATCTTGAAATAAGCCACTATGTAAGCTAACACTTAGGTCACGTAGAATCTATCAGCAGCAATAAACCCCAACTATCAAAGGCCCATTTACAAACATTAAGACAAATACTTCCACAAAAACTGAGTATACATTTATGCCTTCACACCCAAATCTTTGTGTTGTTTAGGTAAACATGAATTCCCATTAAAGTCTAAGAAAAAAATTTCAGCAATTATATTTCTTTCAGATAGTCTAGGAGTTTTCTATTAATTTTTTTTTTTTTTTAATCTCTTCTTCCTCACTCGTCTATTTGTCCCTTTATGATGTTCCACTCTTTGTCCTACTACCCTTGCATTCTTACTCCTTTTTGCCCTTGCATCTTTCTCTACTCTCCATCTGTTTTGCTGAACAGGTTGCAGAACAAGTTATATAACTTTCAAATCCTCCTGCTGAAATCAGCTGCAACCAGCTTGCTGGTCTTACACTTGCTGAGTCAACCTGCTCTTCTAGATGTAGTCCTTCCAGTGTACAAGTCTGACAGAGGCAGTGCTGGTTCAGCAAAGTCAACATGAATAAAGGTGAGAGTAGGCAGCTGCAAAAATAAGCTAAGAATTAGCCTCAAATGAAACTTTTGGTTGTTTGTTCTCTGTAGACTTCAAAGTATTGGGGTTTTTAAGTTGGTTTATAATGTAGGTTCAACTAGTTGAGGAAAGTAGTTCCATTACTTTCTCTCTTTATACTGGGACAATCCTAAAGATCAACTCACTCAGAAGACATTCATTAAAATGTCTTCTGGTGACTACAGAAATTGAAGCGAATGAGGAAACAAATTAATGTATCATTTATCTTCTTCTAGATTTAATCCTGTCAAGGCAAGAATCTCTGCTTATTGAAATCTATAAAGCTGTTCCCAGTAACAGAGGATTAGCACCTACAGGTATAGTTGGAATTACTGTTTTCCTCCTACTTTCTTCTACACTGATATATTTTATATCAAACCAATTGCCAGTATCCTTCAGTGTGTTTTCTTCCTCAACTATCACTCTCCCTCCTTCTTTCAATCTTTTTGTTGTCTTTATCTTTTCCTCTTCAGTTCCATTAATCACTTTTTCTAGTATTGCAGGCATTTCTAAGAAGAAATACCACTTCTTACCTCATAACGCATCTTACATATTGCATGTTTGCTTTAAATTCTCATAACTTTAAGACAAAGACCTTCTCACTATTGTCTGCATGTATATATATATACATATAAGTATTTATGCATGCACGTGTGCAGCATATGCCATCAGCAGCTCTCAGGTACTCAGGGCTGTTAATACACAATAACAACAAAAGCAACAACAACTCAGAGGCTATTACCAACTATAGAACCACTGAATGCATCATTCATTTTATTCTCTCACTCTATTTAACTGATACTTTCTTATCAAAACAAGCCAGTAGTTTTCATCCTTCTGGACCAGCGCCAGCACTACATTGCTGTTTGACCAAGTGTACTGCAAAATGTACTCTCTCTTATGCCCTGATAGACTGTGCACAGCTGCCATCTTTTAACATCTCTCATTGCAAACTAGATGGGATTGGCAGGAGAGCACAAACCAGTGCGAGGTGGTAATATTTGGTACAGTAGGTAATCTCATTATTACAAGTTTAGCATTTTCTTTTTTCTTTCAGTTTCCCTAATCTTGAATTCAACTTGGTAGTTTCTTTCCAATATTTCACAAAATTATACTATGGGATATGATCAAATCTCATTTCTCATTCTAACAAAACACCTAACCTTTTGATTTTGGCCCTTTTTGTCCTATCTGTTCATTCTGCTAATTGGTATTTATCTGCATTCCATCTAACACGGCCAAAGCAAGTTTGCCCACAGACCTTTAGGTTTGCTGAGAAAGTCATGGATAATATCACATATAGTCCATCAGGAATGAGGTATGCATTTATGGTTTATAGATGGTTTGTAGTGACCAAGTAATTAGTGATTATGAAACACTTAGTACCTAGAATCATTGTTCTGATAATCTAAAATATTCTATAAAAGCTATGTTATCAGTATTCTTGTTTAAGTGTGGCAGTTTGAAAAACTCAACAGTATGTGACAATTGAAGTAAAAATAGGCTTGTATGATAATCTACAAGTGACCCAGCTCAGAAGCTAATCATATGAATACAGATAGTTTTTTCATTTGGTACAAGGAAACTGTCTTTGTTTAAACAGAGGTTAATCCCTCATTTTCTCTGGCTAGACCATATTTAAAAGTTAAGTGAAAAATATTTTTAGAGCATAGTCTTTGTAAAACTGCAATATCTGATCATTTAAATTGGAGTATATGTTAGTGACTCTGACACTATAATGTTTCACTGTATAATTTTTTTCATTTATAAGTTATGACATAAAAGTGAGATTGCACTGAAAACCCTTCTCCCTTGATTGACTGGAACAGAGGTATATCCAGAGATGCTTCCTGAGCTGCAGAAGCTGTAAATGAGTGGAGTTGCAGCACGTGGAACAATGTCGCTCTCTTTCAGAAAAGCCTGCTCCATCTACTTACTACCTGGTAATAAATAGGATCAGAATAAAATGGATTTTAAAATAATTGAGAATGTATTACACAGTAAGATTTTGTAAAGCAAAGTATTTTCACATTGTTTTGGCATGATTGTTGCAAATCAACATTTTCAGTAATGTTTTCTTTTGCACATGCACTCTGATGCAACACTACTTCTCATTACATTTTACATTTGCTTTAAGAGAGTTCAATAGTTATTTGTGATTTATAGTGAAGTAAAGAAGAATCAGGCCAAGTATTTCTTATTAGATCTACAGCTAGCTTTAACTGTGCCTCACTTCATCATTTTGAATAAGACTTCTCATGAGAATTTCCAAATCAGTATTTGTGCTAATTCTTTTCAAGATTTTTAGAAAATCTTGCTGTCAGTCCAACTGAGTAATGAGAGAGGAGTTGAAAGATGCAGTACTTCATCTACAAGATGGCCCAGTAGGACAGTATCACAGTAAACCTTTGTCTGACAAACGGGTTAGAGTACTTCCTTTTGCTCACTGAATGTTAGAAGCATAGGGAGGATGAAAGTTTTGCTTCATGAAATCAGAGTTAAAACTGAAAAATAATGAATTCCCCACTCCAACATATATCTAGAAAAAGGGGGGGGGAGGAAATCAACTTAGAAAGTCTTTTCATTCTGATACAATGCCTTTTCATTCTGATACAATGCACACTAGTAAAAAAAATTGAAAAGTAAGTTTAAAACAAAATTGGAAAGTCCCACATCAACAATTTCAAAGATTTCCAGAATTTCATTTTAAAGAAAGAATAAAGAACAAAAAAAGACTTTAGTTTTATGAAGCATTTCAAATGCAACAGAACCATGTGGCCTACAACAGTATAATTTTAATGTGTTTGCGTTTTGGTTTTTGGTGGTGATTATTTTAAAACTCAGATAGAAGTTTTACTAGGTACTGCACATATGTTTTTACAATATATGTACAAGTTAGCCCACACAGAGGAAGGAAAATTGTTTCAAGACCGACCTTTACAGATGAGGTAATAGCTTTGTGATTTAAGTAGTTCAGAGCATACCAAAAAGTAATCTCAGGTGAGCAGATTCCCACTCCAGTGCCTTAAATAAGCCTCTTGTTCTCTAGCTCAATAAAGATCACAAATGCAAAATGAAATTGTATTTCTTAATACCTATCAGAATTTTGGGAAATAATACTCAATTTCTTAAGAGAATTCTGTCTCACTGAAAGCAAATTTAAACATGTAGATTTGGTAGAATTTTCCATTTATTGTGTAGTGAAAGCTAACAGAAAAGTCAACTTAAACATACCTTTTTTTTTTCTTTCATTATTTCTGGTAGGTTAGAAACTAAAAAAACTTCAGTTTAAAAGGTAATTATGACTATTGTGCCAGGCAGTCTACTAACAAACATACGGCACTTTGTTCCTTTCCCTAGCAAGACTGTAATTATAACTACTGCAGTTTGTAAGGAGCAAAGGGGAGAGTAATGAAGTAATACGTGGTTTTGCACAAACCTGGGTAAGAGCTAGAGATCTATCCTGTCAGCACAGACTAAAGACCAAATTCTTGTTTCTGCCTGGTCAAGAGATGTCTTTACAACAATCTTGGTGGGATAAAAATTTCAGCATAAATGCCCCCTCTCATTTCTAAATATAGCTACTGGTGAGTGCTTTAGAGGAAACTGTCAGCCCCTGTCAGATACCCAAGTTTGCAGTATTAGAATGTTCTTGCTTCCATAGTGAGTTATTTACACTTGTAGTTTACTTCATCCAATTCTTATAGCCAGTGGGAAATTAACTGTGTTTGGATCAGGCTGATAGTAATTTCTAATTGGTATTTAATATTTCGCTGAAAAAAATTGTAGTCAATATTGCTATTATAAAGAGTGATTTACACAGTAGAAAAGAGGCCTCAAGGGAAGCAGTAACTTGGCAAGGTATAGTTACACAGCAGGAGTAAGTAGAATCATACCATGTTTAAGTTTTGAGCTTCTAGAGTTTCACAGCTCTCATAAATAGGAGTGTATTTGGGTTTGTTTATTTATTCACAAATCATGTTATGTTGCCACACAGATTTGATCTCATTCAGGGATAGACCATTCCAGAATGAAAAATTATTATGCATTAACCACTCTTATACAGCTGCTGAAAGCATTTTCTTTTCATCTCGTATCTCATTATTCACCTTACTGCAGATCTGTGGGTGTAATAACCATAAAGTGATCCTAATGTCCTATACTATTACTGAAATGTAACATGACTGCTTAGATTCAGTTTACTACTTGACCACTGTGGATCTGGAAGTTGTTGCTATGATCAGCAATGCATTTTTGCTTGGGAAATTCCAACACTCGTGAATCCTGTACCTTAGGAATTAAAAACAAGGTCTTAAAAATTAGTAAGGGTTTCCAGGCATGAAAATAGAGTTCCTTCTTTCAAACAGAAGTTATCTAGACAACACTCCTACATCACAAACACAAAACATGTAATTAAAGTTCTGAACAGAAAAATAGCATGCCCTGATTATACACGGTCAATGAAAAATGAGAACAGCTTTTAAAATCTTTCAAGCAGGGAAGGCAGTGATACTGCATAAAAAGGGTCTTTTTTTTTTCAGGTCGCATTATGTTAACTCAAAAAAAAAAGGGACAAGAGTTCAAAAAATACATTCTAACTTTGGTAGTGGACTACAGAGCTTGGAATTATTTTGCCTATTTTGAAGGTTCTCTTAAAGTCTTTTTAGTTTTTACCTTCTAGAGCTTGCACACTTTATGAAGAACTTCAGTCAAGAAGTATGATGGATTAATCTCTTTTCTCCTTTATCTGATCTCTTCACTATTGCCTTTGACCTCTGGGTAAATTGGATTTGATTTTAAGTTGAACATCTATTACATCTTCAAAATAGGTGCACTGTAGGAGTCCATTTGAAATCAGATGTTTATACAACAAAGAAATTTTACTCTTCAGAAAGATGAAGAAAGCCTCTCATATTAAATACAAACCCATGATATAAGTCTATATTTTGAAGAATAGTAGAAGAGAGAAAACTGGTGATATTTTAAACACTAAAACCAGTCATAGGTGTCACCCAAAATGTCTTTCTGCCATTAACACTGTATTCAACAAAAAGATTTGTTTGAAAGACGACTTCAGGATTCACCACAAAACCCTTTTCCAGATGGGAAACCTATCAATATGGTGTTAGTCTGCATGCATTTTACTGTGCTATTCATAAATGACAGAGGATATTTAAAATTGACTAGGTAATTGGCTAGAACCATGCAACTACACTTACAGCAGCTCTACCTCAGGTCCTCTTCAGTACACACACACGCAAAAAAAAGAAATTATAATGAAGCATTTAAGTTTGCTTTACAACACACACAAAAAAAGCCAGGAAATGACAGCAAGAGCCACTACACACTTTATTCCAGAAGCACACTTAAAAAAAATACATATATTACCGCAAATTCTGCTAAAGAATAACTATGACTCTCAACATGACCTGTTCCCCTGAAAGGAATGGGTCTGTTCTACAAGATAACTTAAGTCTTGCTTTAATGAACTTACAGTGTGTTATAGTTTTTATTTCCTCCTCCAGTGCATTTTTTTTTCATAGGGTTAATTTACAATTAANGGCGCGGGAAGTTAAAATAGCAGAAAAGAGTAGCTGTTAATGCAAAAGATTTCAACTGAAAACAATTCTCCCTGGTGGATTTAGACAATTTTATCTATCAGATATTTTATTATTTGTCAATTGTTTCCAGACTGCTTTCAGCTATTAGAGTAATTATAAGTTACCCAATTCTACTTGATTTTCTTCAACAACACTCCCACATTGTGCCTTATCTAAAATACTATTATTTAAGAAATGTAGCATATCTGTCAAAGATATCTGTCAATAATGAAAAGCCAAAGCACCAGTGACAAATTTCAGCCAGAGGCAAAGTTACAGTAACTCCTATGAAAAATGTATAAACAAAGAAAACTCCCACAACTCTACATAAAGAAATCAAAGAACTAGCACTGTAAAAATTTCCTGCTGATGGGCTGAATTTGTTTAGAGGAAAAACAAGGGTTTTCCACATACATTATTGAATCTATTATGAAAGTTCCAGTAATTCCAGTCCCTAGAACAGTTACAAACATTAAGAATTATACTGAATTTCCATAAGAAAAAGATTCCACATATCTTTCCTCTAGGTTAAGGCACTTACTGTAAATAACTGAATCTAGCTGATTCACAAAAGGTCTTTTGTCATGGTAATTCCCAGGTTTGCAGTTCTGACAACATAGATGAATCTTTCACTGAAGGTTCAAAGATAGTAATGGGAGTAATATAAATAACAGGTATGAAAATGACAATCAGGAAGAAGGGTACAAACAGTAAAGGGACTGTCAAAGTCTAGTCAGGAATGTAAAAACAGGTTCTAAAAGGAATAATGTTTGTAACATTAGTGAACAGGTTCTAACTAGTTCTAATTCAGATAGCTCAGCTGGGGCCAGAGCTGTAAAGGAGGAAGGCAAGTCATTGAAAGATGGGAACAGACCAGACAGAATCCCACATTTGGTAGGTTCATTCATTTCAGTGCTGTAATTAGCTAGCTTAGTTATGTTTACAGTCACACATCTCAACTGTCTGAAAATTTTGGTGTAACTATTGCTGATCAATGTCATAGGTGAATATAACTGCCACAGGGTGGTAATGATCTCAGAGTCCTAAAGCAGACCAAGATCCAGATAGGGACCAAGCACCAATGTCTGACAAATAGAAAAGGAAAAATAATACCTATAACCTTACATTATGGTAGTTACACCCTTAAAGATGTGAGGATTTCAAACTCAGACTCTGAAATGAACCCTCCTTTGCATTTACAAGTAGCTGTAGTCAGTACAGGCTGCAAACATGGGCATGATATATGTCAGATATACAGATAGATCTTTTCTATGTACATGTAGCTACTTATACACATATATTACGTATAAATGTAAACAAGGTGCAATGACTTAGCTTGATAAATAATTGTCTGGAACTTCTGAACTCAATCTTAGCTCTAGAAGAAAATTTTCTTCTAGCAAGAATGTTATGTTACTATTGATGGGCTACATTTGCAAACAGTGTAGGCAGGATCAGCTTTACTTACTCAACATTGCTCATCTTTTTCTTAAACTGAAAAAAAAGTGGTGCTCAAAGATGTTTTAAAAATTAAACAGTGGGACATTATTTCTCACTGGAAAAACTCATTAAAGCCACATCAGCAGATAATCTGGTAGTCAGTACTCAATTTACCCTCTGCAAAGTCAGTGGGAAAAGTTCTAACCCCATGCCTAGGACACACTTCTAAGAAAGTGAGTGCTAATTAATAATATTATAGCACCTCCCTGCTTTAATATTTGTTCAAATTACTTACTCTAATCTCTTCAAAGTTTATCTTACAATCTCAAAAGTTAAACAGAAAACACTCAGAGAAACATTCAAATATATCTTCCTTTTTCATACAGCTCACTAAAGACGCACAGCCCTGAACCTTGCAGAATACCATAAAAGACCTTCCCTGACCTAGAACCTGGACTATTCAAGTAGTCTATCACCTAATTAATTCTGGGTTCCATGGGAGGTCCCATGGAAATTTTGATGTGAATAGTGTACAAGCAGATGCCAGGGGTAGTCAGAGTACCACCAATGCTAAGGAGCTCGGTTCATTGTAGCAGTGAGCTATAATTTAAAGGGTCAAAAGCTTTCTGTTATTTTCTTACAGAGCTTTTCTCTTTTGATAACTGTGCTAACAGACCCTGTTCTATTTATTCATTGAAATTTATGTTTATATTCCATGGGAGATGCTCGTCTATCTGCCAGCCTGTGTCAGCAGAATTATAAACCTGTCAGTGACACAGTATTTTAGTAGTAACCTACGCTGGCTCTAAAAAACAAACGCAAATGTTCAGACAATTACTTATATGCAATAAAAATAGTGCTTTCTAACAAATAATGCTGTCAAATAAAAAAAATTGACACTACTCAGCTTTAAAAAAATGAATTTATATCACGTACTTTAAATCATGTTAAGTTTTTTTGAAAGGCTTTATTTCATCTACTACCTTGAAAAATTTGCAGGCAATTTTAGATATGTCCAGAATGTGGTTAAACATGCAAGTGCCAAACAACCTTCCTGAGGCATTTTGCAAGGCTGTGCTGAAATTAAACACAGTTGACTGAATTCAACCATACAAAAGTTATCTTCCCTAGTCATAGGTGTTAACACACTGGAAACTGCCATGTCATTATGTAGGTAGGTATTTGCATATTCAACTATACATGGTAAAAATTCTTTATTATATTCAAGCAGCATATTTGCCAAAAAGCATTAACTCCATTGCTTTTAGTCTTTGTGGGTGAGGTTATTTATTTCATCAGATTAATTCAACTCAGTAACAATGTAATATTGAGGTGGGGGGTGGGAGTGTGGTAGTGTTGGAAGGAGGGGAACTGCAGTTACCTTCCACAGCCACGGTGAAGAAAATTATCTCAGGAACTACTGTCTTGGCTTTAACCTTGTATTTACAGCTGGAGATGTACCAAAATTTATGACCTAATGCAACCAAAGGTATGCAGCAGATTTATCTGGACAGTACATTTACCAATGTGTTTTACTGTTTGTTAGAACTTTACAATGTTGCTCATATTATCATTAAATAAGGAGTAGAAGAGATTGCAAGAGGTTAACTGGTGTATTTTCTTGCACCAAGGTTTTATGGAAGTGTGTTTTTTGCCAGTCTATTGTGGGTGTGCACATACAATAACCAGTTAGTGTCCAAGACTTTAAATTAGTTATAAAATTAATCACAGCATACTAAAACTATAAAACAGCACTTGTAATATGTGCTCATTTTATAGATAAGGTAAATTAGCATAGCCATTGCAAATTAGCTATATTTCAGGAGTTACCAAGACAAATAGATCCCATCCTTCAGTCTCTGTATGTACGAGGATTATGAAGGATTCAATTTATAATAGCCAGACTAATTATATTTACACACTTAGGGCATTCTTTCATATGAGTTCTAGTTTCCATTCAAGAACCATATAAAAATGTTTAAATGTATAAAACCATACCTCTTTTGCATGATAATTTTTTAAACCAAATGTGGTTTTTGTATTTTCTTTATAATATTTATGATAAGAAACACATGAATTTAACATGGAATTAGTGTGTCATTTCCAAAACATTTTTGCTTCCACTTACATACTTCACATTCTCCTAGTTAAGGTGTATTTTATGATTGGAAAAAAAAATAGGAAGTTTTTCTAGTTGAAAGTTTCCTCTCAACTTTCCCTCACCCTTAAAAGTAATAACTTTTGAATCCTTTTATTTCATATTGCCTATTGAAAGGAGGATGTTATTGATAAGCCAACTACTTCCTGGTTTCAAGTTTTTATTTTAAAAACTTAAAAAAGCTGTGGCCTCTAGTGCAGTGAAACCTTTTTAAATAAAACACTTTCCAATAAGCAGGTTTTGCATTGTCAGCTAGCAGCTTCAGAAACACACATTTTTAAATTTAACCATGAATAAATCAACATATTTCTCCAGTAGAACTTCTACTGATGGTATTCTGGTCTCACTAATGACAGATTATTTGAAATTAATAAAAGCAACACAAAAGCTTGAGTAGAAAATAGAGAAGGTCCATAGTCTTCCTATTTCACCTGAAAATAGATGAATACATAATTATTCTTACATTACCACCTTGAACCTTATTTATCTCATGAAAGCATCTCTCTAGTTTCAGGCATCCCCATGTGAGGGAGAAAACACAAGAAGAAGGGGAGAATGAATGTCAATAACCCCTCAAAAAATTTAAGGAAAGCACTTTATGAGATTTCCCTCATTCTTGGATTTAGATATTTATACTTTAGAGAAGGAAGTTCTGTTACATCTATACAGTTGTGGACATATTCTCAAAAGAACTAAGCACACTGAGGAGTAAAGTCTTTTAAGACTCTGCTCTTATGTGTCACAATGGGAACTATGCTGGTGAGTGTATTTGAAAATCTGGTCCTGTTATACATGCCCTAATTGGAGTTAAGATCTTTTAAAATTCTGTCTCCAGCTGCAAATGCTTGAAAATTAGGCTTTGGACTCTTCAAGGTTTGTTTTTACTTAATAGATCCTTTTCAGATGTTCTGAGCATCTACAGTTTGATTTCACTTGATCACTAGATACTTCATAATACTAGATAATTCATACTACTCGTATGAATTACAGGCCTATATTGATTTCTAGATATTCTGGTTATTCATCACTGGAAAATTATGAAGTTCACTTTTTGCATCCCTTTCTCAGTCACATTCTTCAACAATGTAGCTTCAAACTAATTTCTGTTCCTTGTAATCCCTTTGGCAGTTAAATGTTTGTCAAATTAATTAAGTATACTCATTATAAAAATGTTCTAAATGACATAATATGCTCCAGAAAAGCTTTTGACAAGACAGACAGCCAAGGGACTGAAAGGTGATAGTCTTTTGCCATTTCTGAGCGATGTGGCTGCCAAAACTCATGGACTTGAAGAGGTTTGACCTTGCACAGACAGTGATCTGTCTTCATGAAAACAGACTGTCACATGCACATGCCTCAATTTCACAGAGGAAGAACTGAAACTGTAAAACAAGAGAACCTTGGACATTCCTAAAAAGAAAAAATGTGTAAAGCTTTCAGGGCCTCACCAAAAGCTAAAATAAACTTTGAATCACCCATGTGGATGTATTCTGATGCAAACAAATTTGCCACAAGCCATAGTGATTACTGTCTTCCATGGCCACCACAACTGCAAATGAAAGTTTCTTTCTCTTACCACAGCTAAAAAGCTACTAAGTCTTCATTAGCACAGAACCATTTTTTGTCTGCAAGGACAAAATGTTGCCATGCCTAACGTGGTTTGAAAGGATAAGAAAGCATTCAGCATAACAAAACACGCATTTTAAAGAAGGTCAGTATCATTTAATGCCACTGTTCTATGTTGAGAAAATCTGTTCATTTTTCCATCACCCTCACAGAAAATATGAGCAGCCATTAGAAGCTAGAAGGGCTAAGGGAATTGCAATGTTTTAATTGCTTTGCCTTGGGAATGTTGCAGAGGCTGGTCTTGTACAAAGCCTATGCTGACAGCTCAAACAGAGATTTATCTATGGAATCTGAAACTGCTTTTTAAAACACACATGAACCTGACAGAAAGTACTGACTGAAGACCCAGTATTAGCTTATTAAACAATATAATCAAAGGCAGGATGCATTCATAGCTGAATTGCTATGTCCATCTGGGATCCTTTTAGGCTGACTGGAGTAGCATATTATTGAGTAATGGAATTCAGGAGGAATTTGAAGGACTGCAAGGAGAATCGTTATTGCTCTGTACAGAAAATAAATGTATTTGACACTTTTCTAACATTGAGAGTAAACAACAAGCACCATATTGGAAATTGAGGTATTTTTAATTTGAGAAAATGCAAATATGATCATTTATTTTCCTGCTACAAGCAGTAATCTGAACACTGGAGTCAGAGCAAGGATGGCAAAGATTTTAATACCTAACAGTATAGGGGATCACTGCTTGGGCCTTAAGTATTTAATATAAATCAGTACTAGCTACCTGGTTTCTATTTTACCAGTTTTGAAATAAAGGGGTGATTGCTATTCATACCACAGTGTATGTAAAACACTAAGTTATACACAGCTATATAAAATATAAGAAAAAAAGAAATATTTTTCAACTCTCTAAATAGCTCTATAATCCTTATAAACATGTAAACAGATAAAATGAAAATAATAAAAACAATGGACTTCATAGTCAAAGTTATAACAAGTATTTTTATTACACCTCAGTTTTGCCAAGCTTCAATATTTTGCAGCAACTCACATGTTATTTTAAAAGACCTTCCTACTGAAATAAACTGTTTGCATGAAATATTCTGATTTTAGTTTGAATTCAATAAAAAGTAAGAGTGATATAACCCTCAGTACTCTCAGTGAGAAAGCTAGAGGAAATTGTTTTATAGGTTGTTGGTTTTGGGTTTAATCCATTCATTGTTTCAAACCAAGCTCATGATATTTACACATCAGAACTCTGCACTAGTACTTCTTAAGGTCTTCTTTTAGATCATAGCATAGGATATGACCAAGCTACCAATAAAGAAAAAAGCTTGCATTTCATTGCTTGCATCCTAAATCAAATTTAAAATCTATTGATTTGGGAAAAACAAAATCTATCATTCAGTATCCAAAGCCCATCTCTACAAACCTTTGTGTTTATACACTACCTACTCTTTACTAAGTACAACTAATTATCTTACTATATAACAGCATTAGGTATTCAGTTATACTCTAGTCAAATATACTCCAGCACTCTGCTGCACTAAATATCTACCTGCCTACTTGTTCCATCTCTGCAAATTAGCACATGCTGCTACAACCCGTTCCTCAGAGAAAGCTGCAGTGTTCCCACCACATTTCCAAAACAAGCAAGTGAAGTGTTGTTACTGTGATTGGAAAAAAAAAAAAAAAAATTAATTCCAGATTAGGCAGTTTCAAGCCACAGCAGCAAATTCCATCCTTGCCTTTCAGAGATTTCCACTATCTTAATTAATTTTCTATTTATACCATGGATTCTTTTAGAAGATGTCATATGATCTAACTGAAAGGATGAAAAATGGTTTTGATTGCCTGTATTATGTTTATTCTAAAATAAGCTTTGTTTTCTACTTGGTTTAAAATGTTGGAACTACCTTAGATAGAACACAGTTGCATACATTATATTCATAGATACTACTAGCTCGCCACTATTAGGCTAAGGGAACAATGCAACAAATGCAATAATACTCATGCATGTGAGTAGTCCCAGTGGTTAAACATGAAAATAAGGACAGTACTAAATTTTTACCGCATCCTTTACGTCTTTCATACAGGAAAGAATCAACTTCACACCTGGTGAAATGAAATCTATTTCAGAGATCATTGGTTTAGTCCTTTAGACTCATTTGCTTTTATTCATCTCCCATTTTGAAATATTTTTTCAAGAGAAACTCAGAATTTATTCTGGCAGCTCTGAATATCTGCAATGAAACTGTTACCACATCTATTACTTACATCCACCAAACAAAGTAGAATCACAGAATAATCTAAATCACACAGTTACCTAAAAAGCAAGAAAGTAATGGAAATAGTTGTCTTCAAGACAATTGCGATAAAAATGCCTCAATTTTAGTCAGAACTATCAATCCAATAAAAAATAAGTTATTATTTGAAGGAAGTGCTGAGGCTATGTTGTTTCTTATGTTTGAGGACAGAAACACAAACAGAATAAATACAACTTTTCTTTCTCATTATTTCTCTTATCAATGCTATTTTACCCAAGTTTTGAACTTTGACATTCCCACACTCACAAGGAAGCCATGGTCCTATTGTCTTTAACACCAGATCAGTGCACTAACTGATGGGGCCTGATGACAGGATAGTTCTGTCACTCTTGCTGACTACACATCAATAGATTTCTATGCCTACTTTACAGGAACTAGCAGAGGGAAGTTACACTGAATCAGGGCCTCGTGTAGCTGCAGCACTTTTGATCACACAGGAGAAGTCCATGCTGAACCAGGATCTGAATTCACAGAATTGGAAACACTTCCAGAGCAAGTTTTAAATCTTCTTTTCAAAAGAATTCAGCAATAGTGTTTGCAGCACATGAACATTTAAAGTTGGTATAAACTGTTGATGTTGCTGAAAGAATCAGTCTAGTCAGCTTATTCATGATCATTTCTGTGTTGGTATCACTCCTTCTTATGCCATTTCCTTGGTTATTGTACCATGAACCAGATCAGGAAAAGTACCCAGGCTAAACAGTTTTTTGGTTGATTGTTTTGCTGGCTCAGTGATAATCCTGATCAAGTTTCCCAGTCCACATAGGCACATTCATGCCACCATAAACTATCAGAGGGCAACAGTTGGGTGGGACTAAATAGTAAAGACTTTTTTGGGCACTGCTTTTTTTAAGCAACAGTAATAGCTTATGCAAGCCTACATGATTTGCAGAACTACCATATTAATCATGTCATTGCTCAGAAAATTTGAACACAAAAGGGGTGCAGGTACTGCTTGAACATAGAGGAACACAACTATAGATTTATCCAAATCTAATAATCACTTACACTGCAATCTTGACAGAAAGCCAGTCATGTTCTTGCAAATAATCTCATGGGAACTCTGGATAAAATTTTTGAATATTTGAGTCCATTAAATCTCATCTGGTGGGGGGAAGATGACACTATCATAGTGGAGAACTACCTTGTAACTGGAATATTAGCTCAGTGACTCAGGAGGAATAGTGCCATCTACTGAATTAACTATAGTCTTTAAAACACAACCTAACAAAATCATCTCTCATTAGCTGGTTATTGTACACAGATGAACTGTTGCCCAGTTAATTTAATAGAAAATTTTTGTACTACAGAAACTTCAAATCACTTTGTGTCCACTATTCTTGTTTTTCCACTAGTACATTTCAAAAGCTTATTCCCAAAATAAAAGAAATAATGTTATTCCTTTCAAATATTTACAATGATACTTTAAAGAACCTCCCATGGGCACAGAGTACTTGGAACATTCCAAAGGAGAACTAACTGTTGGTTGCTAAATGTTACAAGAAAATAGAAGCCCAGAACATGCAAGCAATGAGACAAGTCAGAAAAAAATAAATCTACATTTACTGTTTCTGCAATTATCCAAGGAAATCCAAAATCCAGCAGTGCAAGCATATGGCATTAAAAGAAACATGATGAAAGAGATTATCATGGGTTCAGATCACCAACAAAACATGTAGCATACAAAAGGTATATATCTCAAACAATTGAAAAAAAAAATTGAGTGAGCTGGAAAGAAGTTTTGGTGATATTAAAAGAAGAGATTGAGGTAAATAAACGATTCATGTGATTAAACCTCATATTAAATAATCACTAAAAAGCTAAATCCTTCTGGGTCTTCCGCTGAAAATTCTGCCAATTACCTCCAGAGAAAGGAGGAGGGTATGAAGATTCACCATCAAAATAGATACTGTGCTTCAAGATGATGGGTGGATATGGAGAAAGTGTTGATAAACTATTATGGACTTTTGCAAGCCAGAACAATATTGATAGATCAAGTGATACTTATGCATATAAATGAAGTATTACAAATGCTTTATCATCAGTCATGTCAGGAGGGAATTCAAATAATTGACTGCCATAAAAATTGCCAAGTGACTAAGGAAATGTGCACATTACTGAATTTTTCACTTGGTTAAGCAACTAATACAATCAGAGGATATTCTATAGTTAATCCCTGAAAATAAAACAATGAAGCAAATTTTTTCTAAATTTATAAACAACTAAGTAAGGCCTAATAATAATAAAATCAGATTCAGAAATACCCTTTAGGTATTTCTTAGGATTGACAGTACAGAATCCCAACAAACACTTTTTTTTTTTTTTTAAGTGCTTGTGATTTATAAGAGCAAAACCTTTATGTATCTCAAGAGATTTTAATTTATCTAAAATTATCTGTACATTTTCATCTTAAAAAAAAAAAGAATCAGACATTAAAGGAAATCTAGAAGTGTATTAACTTTTTAGTTCTGTGAATCATACAATGCAAGGTTGCTATCCCGTATTTCTTATTCAGACGCATTTCCCAATAGGACTTCTGATTATAAGAAATACACTTTCTGCACTGCTAGGTCTCAATAAAACAGGCATTTTCCTAAATACTAGGGACAATGGTATTGATAACTGTTTTGACTTTATTTCTATATATTGCAATTAGTAAAAATTCTTTCCAGCTTAGATTTTTCTTTTTATATAATGCAGGAACTCCTATATGTACTCTTTAAGCGATTTTAAATTGTTAAATACTAAAAATATATTCAATGAATCAGAAATTTACGATGTAATTGTCAAATAACTTTTTGCAGACATTTTTGTAAGTCTACGTATGTTTCAACAATTTTTTTTTTCCCAGAAAGAAACTATCATGAAGTGCACATCTTTTGACAGAATGGTCTCCTAGTAATCTTTAAGAACTCTCTGCAGATTTTCAAGTCATTAAGCAGCAGAAACCCTATTATATGAGATATCAGCCCAGTCATGGTGTATGTAGCCAGCTGAGAACACAGCTTCATCCCATACTCAAAAGTCAACAGAAGAGATATCGGTAGGATTTTGTAACCTAAATGTATAGGAGCCTTTCCAATTACTTCAATGAGCATTGAATCAGTCCCATCACCAGCAGCAGAAGCTGTAGTCACTGTGAGTAATATATGAGCTATCCTTAGGCTGCAATGTATTTGCATAAACCTTTTGTTGAATAACTTGAATAAAGAAGAAAATAAATCAAAATTGAAATCTATTCACATTTAAATGGCAAGCTGGAAAAGAGATTTAGTGAGTTAAATTATTCACCATGCTCCAGTGAGAGCATATTTCACAGATTCACATTCCCAAGTGAACTCATGCTCTGCCACAGCCTAGCTAAATTTAGCATGAATAAGCATCTCTGGACAAATAACAGCCAAATAAAACAGGTGCCTTAATACATGCACTCAACACCTGTTATTTTGCAGAAAAACACAACCACACTTACATGGCTCTGATGTGATTTATTAATATTTGCAGTGTATACAAAGATCTTCTGTACTGGACACCCAAACAGGGCCTTGCGCTAATATGCATTTGTGATACTGCATTAAATACAAATTTCAAAGGGTTTTTCCTATGCCTGACTGATATATAGTATTATTATAGTGTGGCCAGCAGGAGTATAGTGTGGCCAGCAGGAGTAGGGAAGTGATTGTGCCCCTGTACTCGGCGCTGGTGAGGCCGCACCTCGAATACTGTGTTCAATTTTGGGCCCCTCACTACAGGAAGGATGTTGCGCTGCTGGAACATGTCCAGAGGAGAGCAACAAAGCTGGTGAGGGGTCTGGAGCACAAGTCTTACGAGGAGCGTCTGAGGGAACTGGGGTTGTTTAGCCTGGAGAAGAGGAGGCTGAGGGGAGACCTTATCGCCCTCTACAACTACCTGAAAGGAGGTTGTAGTGAGGTGGGGGTCGGCCTCTTCTCCCTGATAACAAGCAATAGGACCAGGGGGAATGGTCTAAAGTTGCGCCAGGGCAGGTTTAGGTTAGACATTAGGAAAAATTTCTTCACAGAAAGGGTTGTCAGGCACTGGAATGGGCTGCCCAGGGAGGTGGTTGAGTCCCCGTCCCTGGAGGTATTTAAAAGAAGGATAGATGAGGTACTTGAGGACATGGTTTAGATTCTATGTGGTGGGATGGCAAGGTTAGGTTAGTGGTTGGACTTGATGATCTTAAAGGTCTTTTCCAACCGAGATGATTCTATGATTCTATTACCAGTTGGTTATGTCTTCTATAACTTCTGTGAACTACTTTTCTTTCCTTGATACTCTTTGTGAGATGAGGTGACCAGAACTGAAAATACAAATTCATGATGGCATTATATTATTCTTATATGTATATAGCACTATGAGGGCCACTATGGGGAAGTTAACCACCTCCCAGCCAGATCCAATACACACATGTATCCTTTCCTCTCTATATTATAACCTCTGCATTGTGGTTCTATAAATGTGGAAACTGTATTTCATTTGATTCTATGAACTTCTCCAGCATAGTGCTAGTTTGTCCACAAAACTATCCTTCCCAAATAATTTTTATCTCAATTTCTCTAACATGTGATTTTGTCATCCTCTTGCCTTTCATTAATGCTTACTCTGTTAGAAGCACTCTATGTCAAAGGAGATGTCAAACACAACTCTCTAGAAGTTGCTGGTTTCTTTGTGCATGGAATGTAAACACTCCCACAGCACTTTTTGAAGAGAGAAGAATAACCAGTCTCCTGGGAAAGGTTCCTGCACATGACTACACCAAAGTAGTCATAACTGTTTGCACAATCACTTGGCTTCCAGTTCCTGAGAGGACACTGTAAACATATAGGGAGAAACAATGCCATATGAAATACAATAGAGAAGCAGAGTCATGCTATCTACAGCTCTTTGGAGACTGTCAGAGAACTGTGTCAGAGATCCCCTGAAACCTGAGGAATCCTGTGGTGAAAGACAAGGTGGGCCAGAACAAGGCCCTGGGTACTGAAGAGCACTGAAGCATGCAGAAACAAAGAATACTGGCAAGCGAATTGAAAATGATACTGCTTGAAGACCAATAAAAATCAGTAACAAACATTGACACTAATAAGCTGAATGACTGGCATTTTGATCAAACACTGTTATAAGAGTGATGAGCAATTCAGTCACATTTGCCAGGATAAATATTAATTTTATGTTACAGTATCTCCAATCTTATTGTAGCTGCAGTATAAGACAAATGACTAAAACATAGACATGTAAATGTGGAAATAAATATAGATTCTCAAGAATTAAATCTGCTAATGACAGTGTTAAATGACAATTGGATGTCCTTTCTGAAATCATATGCTTAAGAAAATTTATAGCTTCGCACAATAGTAAAATGAAGAAAGAGTCTGGAAATGTACTCATTCCAAAATTAATAAATAGAAATAATCCATGATAAGACACTTCTACTCAATAGCAGAAGTAATAAAAATAACAAAAATAATTGAAAACCAGTAAGATAGCCTGCAGGAGGTAACAACTAAGAAGATTATTTGAAGAGGAGACAGTTCAGAGAAAAGACAACTAGAGAGAGCAAAAGCAGCAGATAATCGGAGTTGAAAATCCCAAACTTTGTTTATTTAAATTAGCTGTACTGAAAGAGAAATAGAAAAATCATTGAAGTGAAACTAACAATGGATACGGGCCATAAAACGGAGGAGAGAAGGATCAATCTCCTAATGGGTCTGACCTCCCTACTCATGCTAACATGGTTCAGAGCAAAATAAAACATTTATAGTCAGACATGGCAAACAGCAAGGGAGCAGATAATTGCACAGGCACACTTTCTCAAGTCAGTGATATTTTTTTCCCCTCATAGTTTATCTATGGTTATATAAAAGCAGAAGTAATGCACTACTTATGCATTAATTTATGATCAAGGAAATAAAGCACAGTAAATAATAATTACCATCAGTATTTTGTTCTAAATCTCCCTACAAAATTCTCAGTGGCCAACAACAACTCATTCATTTAGGACTTTTTTTTCCGTCCCCTTTATAAACACTGCTGCATTTCATCCACATTGCTTTCAGAAGAAAATTTCACCACAGAACAGCTAAACAATAAATAACGTCAAAGTCTTCAATAGCATAAAGATATAAGCAGTTTAACTCTATATACATAAATTCACTGACCTCAGTGAGATGCACAAAGCCAAACAAGTGTCTATGTCTTTGAAAGATACAGGAATTAATTATTAAAATATTTTTTCAAAACAAGACTGTCAAAGTCTACTTGTAGGAAAGACTTAACATTTTGTAACTACTGTACTATATCAAACTTGCTTTGATCTCCTTAAAGAAACACAAGTTCAACTGTTGAAAATAAACTATTGCTCAAATCTTTTACAGTTCTTATCCAAGCAGGAATGTGCTGACACCTAGCATTGCTTTTTCTCCATAAACATACTTCTGAGTATAGCTGTTCATAATATAAAGTATTTAAACAGATGATTGTAGTTTAAGTGCATTCATATCTTTTTGCAAATACAACTGCTATCTTTTTGCATTTGTCATAAGCAAGTTTTTCAGTCTAGCTGACAAGCATGAATAAATTTATTTACTCTGAACTTCCACAAAATTCTTATTAATTACATTTATTGTGAGTTTGTATTAATTCTAAGTGTGCTGGTTTTGCTATTCATTCCTGTGCTCTCATATATTCCTTTATACCACCTAATTCATTCAACCCACCTGCAGAAACATCATACATGAAAGACAAGACACAGAGTTAAGCACCATACCACTCAGCACAGACCAGAACTGAAGAAAATGGCATAACATGTCTTCCCCCAACAGCTCCACCCTTTTAAAGATGAGGTCTGTTATCACAGGTGATCTGTTGATGACACCTCCAGGAATATCACAAATGGTATCAGGTGGCATAGTCCCAAGGCATCTAGGACTTTACAGGTTAAAACCAACAACTTGGACTTAGCCTCCAAGTTAATTGGAAACTAGTGGTAACTGAAAAGCCTCAATAATGTATGCTTGTGTGAGGTAATACTGAAAAATCTGGCAGTCATATTTTGTATTAATTTAGATAGCCATATTTTTCACCTGCTGAACACAGATACTGGGAGAAATTTTAATCACAAATTTAGCTCCTAGACCAAAGCCAACTACATTCAACATGGAACATCTGCTGCTGAAACTGTCAACAAAGAAAGCCTGTATATATAGATCTAGAAGTCACGCTAAGAGACTGCACAAAATGTACAGTAAGATAACTCCACTCCCTCCACATTCTAGTAATTACAAAATGTTAAATACCACATATTGCCATTTCTCTTGAATTGATAGGCTCTGTCCTCTGCAGGGCCCCCACTTAGCTTGAGCATTACACCACAGTGGCACAGTTGTTTGCTTCTGGTTCTGGAAATAGTGCAGGCCTGTTCTCTGCTACAGTGCATGCCTTTAAACACTTAAATTTGATAACACAAACAAATATATGTAAGAAACTACAGTTGAGGAAATACTCACCCCTAAAGTGTATCATCCTATTCCATAAATTATCCTTGACATCATTGTTTGAACATTTTTCCTGATTAGCATGATGAATATTGAAGAATAAAGGCAAAAGGCCATGACAGGGAAGGGACCCTAAACAAAAATAAACTATTTTCCCCTTTACCCCCTCATTTCAAGGTGCAGTATCATAAAAACAGGTTGAAATTTAAAAAAAAAAAAATCCTGTAAGGCAAAGAAAACACAATAGGTACCAGTGCCAACCTGGCACTCACTCGGTCTTCTGCCTTGCCAAAATCTTTCATTGAGCTGCTAGTTGAAAGTGTGAGGAGCATGCTGATGCTGCAGCTGCTGCTGTGTTTGTTGTGTCCTATAGTGGTGGAGCTTCTCCAAGGATTTCCTCCAGAACAGCTCATTTTCAGTTCAAATATAATAAACCTCCACTTCAAATAAGTTCCAAAAAAATCTTTCTCAGTAAGAGAGATCCTGATAGTACTAAGCTGCAGGTCTAAGACAGGCTTAAGTAAACTATTAAACTACATGCTTGTTTTAGGCAAATGAATAAGTTCCCATGTGTTATTTGGTCACTTCTCACAACCTTTAATTATTAGCAGTTGGGCCAAATTCATGAACGCAAGATGAAAAGCATTTTTAAAAAACCTTTTCCAACTGCAGGCCCTCCCTCATTAGCTATCACACACTAAGTGAATGGATGTTACATGACTTTACGCATCTGAACTGCAGCATCATAGGAGTACACGACAGTTTAGATTGACAGGTAAAACCCCAAACTACTTTTTATAATATGGGCAAAACAAATACTATTACAATACCAAATCTGAGAGAAAGAAGAGTGACAGAAGATCTATGTCTTGCTGGAGGTAGAGAGGAGGAAAAGGAATTGGATTTGTCTCCTATTTTTGGCACACAGAAGTGACAAAAAATAACTGCGTATTACTAAGCAGGTAATATTAAGGAAATGCTACTGTGATGGAGTACTAAGGAAGAAGCATGATGCCTTGTGCATGTGCTGGGCAGTGTGTGAAAGGGAATTGCCAGTTACCTGACTGTGGTATTGGAAGAAAACTCAGGTAAAGAATAATGTAGTTTCACTGCCCCCAAAGTGAACTGAAAGCCAAGCTGTGACTCTCTAGGCCCCCAGCTTCATAGCAAGTGCAGATTATTTCCCCCTGCATGGCAACATACATTACCTTCAATAAACTTGTTTTGAGAGAAATGGACTGAAAACCTTGCATGGCTTGCCAAATGTTTACAAAGTGTAAGCTGACAAAAGTCAGCTGTTTAACACAGATCATCCAATTGTACATGTTTTGGTAGTCTTTTTTAATCTTGATTAATAAAGGAAAGGAAACTTATGTAATAGTTTTACTGTTCAGAGAATTACCAAATATTGTCATTAGAGAATAGCTTCCAGGAAAGCTTTTAAATGGCATAAATTATGATAATGGTAATATCTAAGTAATGGTAAGTAAACTGAAAGTCAAATATATATTATTATATATATTATGCCCACATAGATTCATATGCTTTCTTGGATTCCTAAGCTGTACCTTACTCTGTTCAGTCTGCCAGCACAACTTTGGTATAAGGACCCATCCAGGGCTACAAATCCATGGACTGAAAGGGGACTCAATCTTGGTGGTTGCGAGGCTGAGCTGTGAGTGCACACATGTTATAATGCATGCTCCACACTTGTCGCTGATCCAACAGTGCTAGGATCAGGGAACAATTGAGAGCAAGGAGAACATGTACTTAGATACTGCCTAACAAGGTAAAACAGAGGAATGACACCTTCAACTTGTAGGAGAAGCACAAATGTCTACCAAAAAAAAAAAAAAAAAAGGAAAAATGCCCTATTGCTTATAGGTTTTGCACTGAAAGTACCATCTTTCATACTGCAGCTCAGACTATTGTGTGAAACCAGTCTCCAGAGAGTCATATTTTAAAGTAGATGTTGGACAATCCTTACCGTACTTGTAACATTTCAATTTACTATGATAGATCTATTTTAATGCAATATCTCCTACTTTTGGAGAGCTTTAGCACCTTTACCTCCTACTGGCTTCACTTGGAGTTATAAGTGCTCAGAAACCATGACTAATGGGCCCAATATCTTTTTCCACAACAGGACCCGATGAAGATTTGCATTGTTTAATAATAGTAACTTGCCTAATAATCTGCATTCCCTCTGTGTAGTTTCCCATAAAAATCTGACACAACTGAAAAAATAAATTTAAAAAATTGAATAGCAGTCAAATTTGAAAAGAATATATTCTAAGACTTTTTTTAGTTACAGAAATCATTTTCAGATTATAAGAAGAGAAAAAGAGCTTGTAGAAAACAGTACATACAATGGAAAAAAGTTGCACTTGTATAGTGACATCTATGGAAAATCTTAAGAAATTGTGTCATTCAGTGTCTCGAGAAATGGACCAAAATTAATGGATTCTCATATGTTCATATGTTATTCATATGCTATACAAAATAGTTATCATTATTATCCTTTTGAACTAATTTTGCGGTCCTTCTTTGTAAAAGAAATACACTGAAAGCCAGTAGTACAGTATTGTCTGACAGCACAATAATTTAGGTAAAAGATGTCTAATCTAACTTTTAAAGGATCCTTTTCAAATTGGAGTTCCATGGAAGGACAGTAATTTTTATTAGCCACAGATAGTTTGCTGGAGGATATTTCTCTGGCTTCCGGCTGTTTTGCACATATTATATATGCATACATTATTCAGTGTAAATGAGTTACACCTCTTTTACCACATGAAACTCCAAACTGTGCTGCAGATCAGAGATCAGCTGCATGAATGAATTCAGAAAGAGATGCCCATTTGGCTGATTTGAATTCAAAAGAAAACACTTTTTGATCTGGGTTTATTGTAGTGAGAAACTGCTGTTTCCGTAAAATTCAAAGCAAGTAAATGCAGATAAGAATCTTTGTTTCTAAGGAAAGGATAAAAAACAAATTAATATGCCATTTTAGGCCACAGTGAAATCAGCAGTTTCAGATAGAACTACTTACATTTTACAGTTTTTTTGTTTGGGGTTGTTTTGTTTTTTTTTTAGAATAATACTTTTCATAGATTCTTACAGGCATGAAAATAGGTTTCAGTTCATGAACTACCAAAATATCCTGAACAGTAAGATTCACGTTTCTAGTGTTTTGCGAACAAGATAGGAAGGAAAGAAAGACTACTTTATACTAGTATGATTCCCTACTGAGTATCAATATATTGCCCCGATATCTAGGGCTCAGAGTCTGTTAAAGTTGCTGGTGCTAAATCTGCAGAGGCGAGTACAGTGAGGAGAGAGCATGTGCTCTGGCCTTTCAACACATACTGCAGCTGCTGGTGCAATGTATCCTGCTGTGTAGCCCTCCACGAGAAACTAGAAATGTTTCATCTGTGCCCTAATGTTAGAGCTGACACAGGGATAGACAGTAGACAGCTTGCTCTCCCTTTGTAGCTGCTTTGTACCTGCTTTAAGTGCAACCCTTTTGGGATGTGCATCTCCAAGGTGGCAGAAGTGAATATTGCAGTAATCATACATTCTTGTGATTTTGCACTCCTGCAATTGAGGTATTTCTGTTAAAAATCACATCAAAGTTTTAAATTATAACATAAGACAGAGGCTGTACATCCCAGCTACAAATTCTGTACAGGAATACAGAAAAGAATAGAGACAAGGGAGTAGCAGCAGCACATTGAGGCAGCTGGGTCAAAGACCGTGTCAAGAACCTGAAAAATCATAGAAAGACTCTATAAAGGCTGACAGATGTATTCTCCAACAGCAGCAAAAACACTGAGACTGTGTAAGCAGAGAGTGGTTTGAAGAGCAGCACATTTGAAAGAATGTGAGGCATAGCAGGCCAAAATGACTTGGCATTAAAGGCATGTCTCTATGGTGGGCTACATGGTTCTAATGCTACAGAAATAGTACAACAGATTCTTTATTGAAAAAGCTCAAATGTCGAGGGATGGGCATCTCTTACCTTCCTACTCTGCTCCATAGAAGAAATCAGCTTCTCAACTAATTTTTACAGGTGCTCAAATAATACATCTCTGAGATACTGGCTCTGAGATGGATAATGCAAGCTCTTCATTACTTGTCTTAGCCATAGTATCAAAAACCTTCCTTCTCCTTAGGCAACTACTACAAAGTCTCACTTTTCATCTTGTAGAATACAGATTGGAAAGGTTGGAGGCAGACTTCATGAAGTGAAGCAAATCAATGAATAATTACTACCCTACATAGCAGAAGCAGCCAGCAGCACTCCTAAGAGGGTGAGACAGACACTGCTAATATGCTGTTGTAATCCTATCGCAACAATCCAGCCCCTGAACCTGTATATTTAAGCTGAGGATAAGATGGAGTGTCAATGATTTTGCAGATTAAAAAAAAACCTCATCAGTCTAAAGCAGAAATACACAAGACAAATAGTCAAATGCAATCATTCAATGAAAAAATTTCACAAGCCAACATTTGACAAAAATGAATGATGCTTGATAGCATCATCTCTAATAAAATAGGAAAGTCAGAAGCAAATTAAATAATAAAGTTTAGTCCTTTTTATTTCAAACTGTCTTCATCAATTATTTAATTATCATAACAAAATATTTTCATTTTCCCTAAATGGAAAATTTGTTTCAAGTGTTTCACTGTCTAAAACCTGTGGATTCTCTAACTCTTCTTCATCCACCAATCATTTCTGAAGTTATGAAAGAACTCAGAAGTCCTTCCTCCACTGCAGATCACAGAGCCCTCGTTCATCTATCAGATACATAATATGGACACATGTTCACCAAAAAGTTCATGCGGCTTATGTGGTATGAGCCACATGAATTTTACTGCAATACATAGAGCAGGACAGGTATATTTGTAGAAATATTATTAAATTTTATATTATTTTAGAATTTGGGGAACAAAACCCTCTCATTTTACAATTATAATTTCTGTGAGTGCCTCTAAACTGAAAGTCAGTGGAACAAAATACATCATTCATAGGTATAGAAGGTATTAGGACATTCTGTTCTTATTGATCTGTGAACTGCTGGTCTCTTCTAATCAGGACGTCTATCTTACCTTGTTACTTCCAAACCATTAGTGCAGTCTAAAAGAAATATGTAAGTACAGGGGTTTTTAATTGCTTTGTATAAATTTAGAATTAGAAGTTCACAGGAGATGTTTCAATCTGATTTGTACCTTGACCATGCTGCTTTTTTCATTATTGTGCAGCTAGCAACCCAGGAAAGACTAGAACTATTAATAATCATTCGATCCTGTGCATGCACAGCATATTCAGCTCAGTAACAATAGCCCAACTCAGAAAAGAAATGTAATTTACAATGTACTCCTCTAAAGGGCCATGGCATGTTAAATGATTCACTATTAATAAGAGTCACAAACAAGAACTGTTCAAAAATAGGAACAAATACATTTTAACAAAGCCATACCTTCTCATGTGTCAAAATTGTCACTACCTACATATAATAGCCATTCAGAACTTCATGGTCACCACTAATGTTTGGATTTATCCACTCCTGTATCCACTAGTCATTATGCTAGTCATCAGTCTAACACTTTGAGAATCCTGATTCTATATAGTTACACAAACTACATTCCATTTTAATGGAATCGTGGGCTGCAGAAACTTAGTCTTCAAAGTGGCAGATCAAGAGCTCAAACTGACAACAATGATGATAAACTTAGTATTCAAATGTGCATTATTATGCAAGCATTTGTACATCATAAAACTCCTTTAAGAATGTATTTTCTGGATTTCAGAATTTTAGGTCTAAGATATTCTGAATATTCTGCAACCCTCTTAAGAGTTCTGCAACTCTTTAAAATATTCAAGCAATATAAACAGCAATAAGGAATGTAGTGGTTTAAACTTTGTCATTTTGTGTCCTAGGCCAATATGTGGATTATCACTAGAGAATTTGTGAAAATCTATAAGGAGTATAGGAGATATAGTATATAAAAAACTATTATAGTGGTACATTACCTTGCTGGTGAGGGGTTGCTTCAGCAAGTGGTTACCTTAAGAAACAGTAATTACATTTTTAGTTATACTTTTCTTGTGAGTCTATTATACATTACGTACCATAAATCAAATTATTTTGTAAATGAGACATATGAGATGGAATAATAATGGACTATTAAGCAAAGTATTGACCTCTTTACAAAGCTACTTAAGAATGATGTCAAAATACTTTTATCTGCTTTATTAGTTACTACTCTGTTTTCTTTTTTATTTGTTTATTCTTAGTCTCACTTGCAGAAACTAGAAATTTGAGCCAATTTCATTGAAACCATGACAGAAAACTGTCAGTGATTTGCTAGGTACAAGACTATGTTCTAATGGGAGGCAAAAATGAGCATGTCAGCTGAAGGCAATCTAGCAGAATTCAGATGTACTAGAAACCTAATCTAGAATGTTGATGACATGAAGTTCATTGTTCCCTTCTGTCTTCCCAATAAAAATTTTACATCTTGTATGCCTTCTTGTGCAGCACACAAGAAAATTGTCTCACAAATATACAATTTCCCTTTCCTAGCAAAGTCTCTTTTTGCCAATGGCTTCATCAACAAACAAAATTCATTTCCTGAAAATAATGATTAATTTAGATATTAAGCAGTTGTAGGCTTGTGCTTTTCCTTAGCAAAAATCTCACATCTCACTAAACAGAAACACATGGTGTGTTTAAGAAAAATATTGCATTTACACTAGAAATTCAGGGCAGCCAATAATCATATTAAAAATTGAACACCAATCTTGAGCTAAAATGTTCTCTAAGCTGTTTATCATCTTGATCAATGTTTAGAAATAAATTCAAGAAAAACATTCTCTAGATTAAAAACAATCAATGGCAATTTGATTTACATTATAAATTTTTGCAGAAATAGTGATAGTTCTGAGAATTGAGGCCAAAAATAAATAAAGTAATATAATTAAAATATCACTGTTATGAATCTGGAATCCATACAAATTTATTTACCAATATTTATAACTCTAATATATTTACTATTATAATAATTCCCCAAGTTGCCATCGTTCATTATAAAAACAAGCAAAATCAGAGATGTTTGTCTTCGAGACGTTTTCTTTGTTTGGCTCCATTTCCCTGCATCAAACTTTGAGGGTAGCTACAGATGCAGAACACAAGTGAAGCACAACTTCCCCTTTGGCCAGAATGTCAGAAACTAGCCATCAGAAATTCTCATTTGAAACTCAAGATATATAGAGTTACAAAATATAAAAGCATGAAGTTTGTGCCTAGCTTTTTTTTTTTTTTTTTTCCTCCAGAGTGTAAACCTTTCTGGGAAACTGAAATCAAGGAACAGACTCCACAGGGAATAGATCATTTTGAGCAAGCCAGGCATGATTCTGTGTAAAGGAATGCCAACAGAAAATAACTTATGCACATGGATTCCTTAACCTTCTGGCCCATAAAGAGTTGTTCTAACTGCAGGTTTCCTTCCTTGTGGGAGCTGGGAGCTGGCCAAGGACAGAGTTTGTGAGTCTAACCACCATACAGTTTCTCCTGGTCCTCACCTTACTGTTTCTATTTAAAGATAGGCAATGTTACCAGAGTAGCTGGAAACTTTACAAAATAATTGCCCATCAAAAAATACAAGTGTGTCAAACACTAGAAGTTTGCTGGCAATATACTTAGCACAATAAACATTTCAAAGAAAATTGTCTGTTTTATTGATTTTTTCCTGTCAAGACTTTAAGATGAGCTGCCCATCTGCTATGCTTCCTTAACTCCCAGCCTTTCATAGTCCCCAGATCCTTTGGGTTACATGGCCATTTGAATGTCTTCTTATGTGAAGAATAGGTTGTTTTGGCAGGTTTTTTTGACCAGAAAAGTCTGTAGACTCCCTAACAATTGTTTGGGACCCCCCCAGTTTCTTAGTCTGCTCATCTGTCTATGAAATCAGCTGCTTGGGCTGACCTATGCCTCGAAGATCCAGAAAGTAAACTATCTCAGAGAACACATAGCAAGAATTTTTCAAAAACAGAATTTGACCTTTAAGAAAAATTGTAGATGGTAGGCTTATCATCTTGATTCAAGACAAAAATCTTACAGGATAAAAAAGCAACATTTTTGTCTGAGTAAAAGACTAGCTCTAGTCTGCAACTGTAGCATGGCTCGTTGAAGTCAATGCTTCTGCCTCTCAGAAGCTGGCTTCCTCCAGGGAAGCCAGTATGTTCAAAAAGGTATTTCAAGAACTTGTCCCAAATATATAACACATTTTTATCAGACAGACAGTATTAAAAAATAGAGACTTAATATAGTATTTTATGGAAAACAATGTAACCTGATGGAATGCACCACATAACTGGATCAGAAGCAATTTATAGGGCATAATAAGAGAAGTTACAGCCAATTGTGTCAGATCAATGAGCAATAATAACTGAGGAAGAAAGTACTTCCATTGAGATTAATGGCCAGTTATAGAAGTGTCCTAGTGATACATCCAGATCCATTAAATCCACCATGTCATTAGCATTTAAGCAAATGCCCTGTGGTTTAGTCATTATTACAAGCATATGTTTGTTTTTAAAGAGAATATCATTAGGATATTTTGTTTTCAGTTCCATTCTTAGTCATGCAAAATGTGGCTTCATGCTGTAGTAAAATGTTATAATTTATATCCAATTATTTTCTTATCAAGATACTTCAGTAAAAGAAACTGTGCATAACTCTTTAGAAAGTAATTTTGATTTGATTGAGTGCTAACCAAATCAAATTTTGACATTTTTAAATTAATTTAGTGCTAATGGTAAACTGACGGAACTAGTTGATCAAGTTCTCCATTTATTCCCCAGACAGATACAGTACTGATAAGAGCTTGTAAGCTTTCCATAAATGTCTCTTCTTTGATTTTACATCAGGACAACCTCCAGACCTTTTATTTCCAACACAAGTACTAAGATAGCAGAAAATGGCATCAACTTCCTTTTCAAGTGTACACACAGCCTAAAATATCAAATTTTTTTATTTCTGAATTTGGCCACGTTTGACTTAGAATAAATTGGGATCAACAGTGAAGCACTATTTGAATGGAAGTAAACCACTTTTTTCCATCACATGTACTATATGTCCTTTTACTCTCCTATAAGAAACTCTGTAATATCTTTATTTTAGATGGAGGGAACAACAAATCAAGATCCTATTTCATTCTACAGAAAACACTCCTGCTCTTCCCTTGTGGCTCCTTTAATCAAAATTAAAACTAAAGGCTAACTTAGGAACTGATCCAGTACTCATGAGAATACTGGAAAGCCTTAATGGATGCTGGATCAGCCTCTTAATTTATATATTCTTCTGTTACAGACTAGTGCTCTATTCTAAATTACAGCCACTGACTTTTCTTGTTGAAAGTTGTAAGATGAGTAGAGTAGAGAAGAGGTAAACAGTGGGACAGCTAGGCCTGAGCAGAGGAAGAGCAGTAGTAACAGATGGGAAACACCAGGAAAGAGAATAGAGTATTACGAAAAACAAGGTGGGGCAAGTTGTCAAAAAAATAGCAGGATAGGAAGGCTGACAGGAAGAGGATCACAGGTAGAGAAAGGTGTTAGCTAATATGAAAGAACAGCTTGCTCAGCAATTCTGGAGACAGAGTCACAAATCAACAAGGAACAGACACACACAAAGACAGAAATAGTTAAAGGAGCTCCATTGCTTGTGTGACAGAACTGATTCTACCACTGAGGCTGGAGGGTTACTGCATAGGAGTGCTACATCCTTTCATATTGATAATCCGATCCTCACTTGCTATTAGCTTGCAATATTCAAATGGAAGGATTATAAGGCTCCATTAACTTTCTTCAAGCTACCTATTTATTACAAAACATATGATTTATTTCCTGTTTGGCAGACAGCAACACTGAAATATATCAAAATAGAAGGTAAAAATTTTAGGCTAGTTATTATGGTCATTCACTTTTGAATTTTCTATTGACTGTTGATAAAAATGTGACATGATATTCAACTCCCCTAAGCACACACAACTCTCCTACTGGTTACACAAGCAGAATCTCACAGAGGACAGGACTGGATATAAATAGAGGTAAACAGACAGGTCCTCTGAAACTCAATATGTAATCCTCAGAATTAATTGAAGAGACAACATTGCACCTAGTTTTGTTATGAGACTACTAACAGATTTCACACAGATCACTACATGGCTACAAAATGAAAATAACACAGCTGATTTAGGCCATATTTGAACTAGAGCACAAGCTCTTAATGCTGTCTAGTACGCTGCTGGACTTGTTTCTTACTGTACCAGTAGGTCATTGTACAAACTAAAATTTCTCTATAATAATTAGAGTCAGCTGTGTATTGGCAAGTTGAAAATACCCTCAGGCATGTAACATTTTCCCTAATAAGCTTAAATTAATCAACAAATACACTTTGCATATGTAAACAAGACAGTTAAAGGAAAGCATCATTGTAACAGTAGTATTATCACTATAATCTCTACAGTACTAAAAATGATGTAGAAGTGCTTTGTATATTTCAAACCCATAGTGCCCTGTGGCAAAATCATTCTGTTTTTTAAAACAGAATGTATTTAATTTGATACACTCTCTTTGAAAAAATTAAATTCAATCTTCTAAAGCATTAATTAAGGCCTACTGTCATTCACCTTTTCTCAAGCTAGATTGATAACATTTACCAACTGCTCAAATTCTAAATAATACTATCATTGCAGGTATGCTGCGAAGTTATCATATCTTTATTCCATTGGTGTATTCCTTTTTTTCTGCGAATGTAGAAACTAATGAAGGACAAAAAGAAAGAATAATAACATAGCCCAAAAGAGAAAAAGTACATTAAATGGCTTTTTTTTATTTTTTAGTATACTCATTAGACTTAGGATGCATGGTCAGACTAGCGATACCAGCAAACCTTTTCTAATTGCACATTCCATCTACCCCTATTCTGTGCATTCAACCTGCAGAGAAGGCAGACATTTAAAGATTACCAAGGCAAGTTTGTAATGAAGCGGATACCTCTTTGTCTGTCCTTGCGCCAACAGCAGCAGAAGGGATACTAATTAGAGGGTGAATTATTAGCTTCCCATGGTGCACTGCAGGGGCATTAAAAATGAGTGTAGTTTGTTGCCTTCCTTTTAGATGGTTAGTACTGGTTTAATATATTCTTGTTTCTAGGTGAGCAGCAGGGGACAGTTTTTATGATTATAATTGTTGCATAATTACTGGCCTAAGGTTGCCTATTGTTAAATAAAAATGCTGAGATACTAATGTTTTATTGAACAGTACAAGTAGATAAAATTGTAATATATTTTCCTGAACAATATAAGCTTGTTATCTGGCAGCTTGGTGACAACTCTAAGTTGTCTAGTGGATAAAGACTCTGATTTTTTGCAGACTAAAAATAAAATGTGATCTTTTTAAAACTTGAAATACAGTCAACTTTTAAAAAGTTTTATTTTAATTATTCCAAAGAAGGACCGAAGTCTGCATACATAACCTCACCTCCTGTCACATTTTACCTCATGAGGAATGTAGAGTTGTAGATCTGCCTTTTCTGCAATCACAAGTACACAAATACATTCTAAATTTTCTGCCCATATTTTGCCTTTGCAATAATCCACAACTGATTAGCAATGTAAGAAATAAAAGACAAAAATAACTAAAATAAAAATAAAGAAAATTAAGAAACATTCACTATAAAGCCAAACCAGGAATTTATAATATCTTCTTTGGCTCCACCCTACATAGCAGAAGAGCTGTCTGAATTTGTAACAAAAAGGTTTTCATACTTCATCTCAATTTCCTGTTGTGGTTCCTGTATGTCAGTAGGTAACAGGCTACTTTGATGTCCCATGGTTTATCCAGGTGTAGCTCTATCTGACAAACCACCTGCTCTGCATCAAAACTCCCTTTAGAGAAGCATTCTGAACATGAAGGATCAGCTCCTGTCACTTGTACCTATGTCATATTTACACAGACTTCTTTCTGAATTGTGCAAATTCCAAATGTGAGTCTTCAAACAACTATCCTAAGTAAAAAAAAAAAAAAAATATTTTAACCTCATCTGGTTCTTTCTACAAAAAAGGAGCAAGAGGACATAGGAGAAAGGCAATTGTTTGTGATATGTTTTGAAAAAGAAATTATTTTCATCAAATTTTGCCAAAAGCCAGTTAGAAATTTGCTCAGTATTGCATTAAAGCTGATAAATTTCCAGTAAAGATTACTCTTATGAATTGTTTAATGGCAGAACCTCCTCACTGTTCTTACTTTCAGAAAAGTTAAACAACTAAAAATAGTTAAAATTGAAGACAAAAAACTAATCAGCTGTCTTAAGTCCTTAAATGGTCTTTCAATGCCCTGTTTCTTGTTGAGCCTGTTCTTCCTAATGACTTTTTCTTTGGACAACATAGGCCTTACTCATACACTTCTGAACTGAAGAATATGGTAAGACATTTAAAGATTTGGACACATCATTTTGTTGCCTTCTTCCTCTTGATGCCTTCAGTCTCTTAAGTAGTATCTCTCAATACCTCCAGTTCCACCAGTGTGTTTGAGATTTGCTATGGTTATGGTTATTTTTTTCTCTAAATCATGACAGACATCTAAAATTCTTTAAGAGAAGTAAGTACTTTTAGCTGGGCTCTTCTTGTGTATTCAAACACATAATACATTTTAGGGGAAGAGGAGAAATAAAAAAACTCCAACCCCTAAGTACCATCATCACTGTCTGCAGGTTCTCCTTCAAACTAATTCCACCAGAGGAAGATATATCAACTCTGTCCACGCTGATGCCTACTATTTCAGTGTTATTATATCTAAAAGATAAATAAATGAAGATAAGCATAGTATTACTTGCAATTTGTTAAAATCAGGATTATCATTATAGTGCTTGGGTCTTTAAATACTGTTATGCAGTGAAAGAAGAGAGGACTACATATCCATTCACTGCTGGTGGAATACTGCACCAAATAACCACCTTTCCCTACTCAAGTCATCAGTATCCTTATTTAACTTCTTCCACCTTGACCTAGAAAATACATCAGTCATTTGCTATTTTTGTAATGAAATGCTGATCTATGCAAGCCTGTGCTGGCAGCTCTCTACAGTACTTTCACTGCAACATTCTGCTGCCTGCCAATCTCAGAAAACCCCTTGGTGTTGTTGAACAATAAGAGATCACTGACCTTTCCTTCCTCTCCAATGAATGAAGTATTTAAAAGCTAAGGCCACTGTAGAGATAACACAAACTAAGGAACTGATGACAGGTGTCATCAGTGGAGTGTTATGCTGTTGTGATTAGGAGTATATGCCCATTTATATTGCACAAGCATCCCAAAGCAACGACAAAAGAAATAGTTGTGCAGATTTGTAATCTTCATCTAAGACAAAAACTTGGCATTTCTATCAAGCCTAGCGCTGCATTTCTGATGTGGAAACTTCACTATCAGAAAATCTCATAGTGTCCCACAAAAACTTTAGTGCAACTTATTGTTTCTTCTTTATATATTTTAAAAGATTTTTCAGTAACTGTAGGAGGAAATCTCTACAGTGTCTTCCATTATAGGAATTTGGATTATTCAGAATTCATATTAATTCATATTTATTTTTTTCTTCCTACTTGTACCAATCTCACTTATTTCTTCTGGCTTCAAATTTCTTTTTATTTTCCACGCTTTTTTTAGTATCAATAACCCCATGGTAAAACCGAAACATCCTCAGTGATTATGTTTACATAGCTCTGTGGAACTTTCCTTAAACAAAACCAATAGGAAGAAAATGCCTTATCTTAGCTCCATAAGCTCCGGTATCAAAGCATAAAAATTCACTAATCACTGAAAAGAATGTGCTAATTTGAATCACCTTTTCAGACTCCATTCCAATAAACAGATTTTAAACACATGCTTAAACTGAGTCAGAAAGGTATAAATTTCTGAACTGCAATTATTTATTTTAATTTCAAGCTTTCTGCTTTAGAAATGCAAAAACAGATATTAAAGCTCTATGAGCATTTTATGTTCAGAAACTGATTACACCAGAGCTAGATTATGAGTGGGATCATATATTTGCACAAAGAGACAAAGGAATTAAGCATCCACTCTCAAACACCTCTGGAAAGGATTTAACATCTTTGATTTACTTGCACAAATGGGCAACACTCTCTCCCTGCAGCTGAGGTATAGCTAGTGATGAGCATCTCCACTGGCCAGGCAGACACATCACAGAAGGAGCGCTTTGATGTGAAACAGTTGAAGATTTTGCAACCCTCACCCCAAAACCAAATAAAATGCTAGAAGAAACTGTGACTCTTTGTCCCGACTTGTGTCAGATGTCAGTCCTGTTCACTCATTTAAATTACTTATAAAGCCGTGAAACAGGATATCAAAACAATTCACAATCTGTAATGCACATTTCAGAGGTATTTAGGTCCCAGAGAGGCACACAACAGCTATTGGCTTTCATTGTGAGCGAGGTGTCAAACGTTGCGTTTTTTCCTGTGTTCATCACTAGTAAGTTATAAATCCAGCCTGAAGACCCCAGTACTCTAACAGGGTTCATCCACATAGATTCAGCTAAGGGACATGAACCAACCTGCCACAGTGAATACTGAATATCTTGGGGTTTATCAATTTAAGTAAAAACCACTTAAAATTTTAATTTATTCTTGCTTATCTCATAATTTCTGTTAAAATTAATCAAAAGTTAAGAGCCAATACAGTGTTTTGTCCAGAAAGACTGCAGTGATCCTCCCAATTGAAATGCTTTTATTCCTGGGAACTGAGAAACATTTCTCTTAATAGTAAATCAATCAGCAATAGAAAAAGCCATGCCAGTGCCTTGCATTGATACAGTTAATAAGTATTTGCATGCACAGACTGTTTTTTATAACAACACCTGTGTGTGTGATCATGAATTCTGTGAAAGGAAAGACCAATCTTTGTCTCAGCAAGACCAAATAGGATTGAGCAGCACCTTAAAGGTCTCATTGTGTAAGCCTCACTGGATTTGCTTTCATCATATTATTTAAAAGAGAAGGGATTGCCCAAAGCAAGGGTAATCAAGACCTAAAGAGTGACTGCTTAAGCAAAATGACAGATGAATAGAGACACTGTAAAAAAGAGAACACAGCACCAAGGAAAAGTCCACTTATAATAGGAAAGCAGATAAAATACCTTCAAATGCTTTCTTTTTACAATGCTATGATTGCTAGAGATATTTCTTGGATGAAATATGAGTGTGCATTAACCTAAGTTTGAGATAGTGAGGAAGGAGAATCAAAACTTGCTATTAGGAGAATAGATTCCATTCCTTGAACGGGATTATCTTGTTCTCACCCTCTCTGCAAAATAGGGTAAAGCTACTGTATGGTTAGATGCACAAGATATTAGATAAATGGCTTGAACCTCTTTCCCAAACATGCATATGGTAGAATTTTTTCCAATAAAATTATAGGAACAATATAACGATATATAGGTGCTTTAAAAGACAGCAATGATATTTTTAAAAAGTGGGATGTAAGATAAATTGGGACAAGTTCCAAGTAGATAAGTAGTTACCATAATGTAAAATGTGGTTGTTTTACACCAGAGGAAGAGGAGAGGTGAAGGGGAGGGGAGGAGAGAGAGAGAGAGCGAGAGAGCGCGAGAGAGATGGTGCAGGCTTCTTTCTGTATGTCAATAAGAACAAAAAACAAATGGCTTAATAAAATAGTTGTTTTGTTATGATAGAATAAAAAGATGAATATAGATAGTAAATCTTACAAGATGGGAACCCCATGTTTGTACAGTGTTGGACAGACCCTGGATGGATTTTCCCATGGCACGCTGCACAGATCCTGTCTGCAAAGAGAAGCTCCTCCATTTGGGTCATCCGAGTTATTACATTAATTTCTTACAAGAAAAGAATTCTATTCATCATTTCTACTGTCAAACAAAAGAGAAGTTCACACAAGAACTTCTTGCTGCACTTCTAGATAAAGATGAGGCACACAGGCAAGTACTAAGTGGGCGCTGCCTGCAGGCCCCTCTGTTACAGTGAACCAGCTGAGGTTTTCCTGTGAATTTTCCTGTGACCAAGGAAATTTTGTGGCCCAACACAGGCCTGAAGGCTAAGCTCTTCCCAAAGCACACCTCAGGTTTGGGCCAGCTCAGGTTAACCATTTCATGGATCAATAACTCATGTACAATGGTCTACCAGCCACAATCACTACAGTATTGTAGGAAAAACAGAGTCTTATTCTGCTGAAATAATACTTTTCACAGAAAACGCTAATGAAAAGAACCAGTCTAATATAATGAGGGATTTTGACAAAGTTTTTAGAAAGGACCAGCCCCCATTTTGTTATATGAAATGTTCAGTAAAGGATAAAAAAAAAGTGTTTCTCTAACCACAGGTTTTCCAAATCACTGTTGTGGCAGACTACTAAACAATGAAGTATTTTCAGTGAAGAAATAATAGTAATTTCTGAAATATTCTTGCTTTAAAAAAAAAAACAAAACCCAACTTATTCCAGCTGAGAGAATGAAACTGTAATCTTTACAAAATGCTTAAATAAATGCTATTTATTGTACATTAAAAAAAAGGTTATTTAGTATCTCTAAATTTGCTTCCCAAATATATCCTTATGATAAGGACAAATGCTGGAAAAAAAAATAATCTGCTGACATTCTTTCAAATTCAAATTCTTTGTGATCACTTTTAAGAACACCTGAAGCAAACAATTCCCAAACAAGAATGCTGTCAATCCATTTGCCAAATAATCAAAGAAAGCAAATTTTGGATTAAAAATGGGGAGGTTTTGCATGTAGAAAATGAGTTCTTAGTACGATTCCCACCCTAGAAAATGAAAAGAAAATAACACGTGACCTCTGCATCCCACCAAAACAACCTGAAATTAAAAATAAAAATACTGAGAATCAGAGCAACTCATGTGTAGCTTTATGCTGCAATAGAGAAAAACAAAATACACTCAAAATGACATTTGGATATATTGGTTTGATGATGCACAATGCAAAGAGAAAAGGATTACATCTAATAAAGAGTTGACCACTGAAACAGGTTGATCCAGCTCCACGTGGAGCTGTAATTAAAACCAATTACTTGTAAGTTACTGTCTTAAATGTTATTCTGAGTACTAAGCGTTACAATAGAGAAGGTCAGAGAAAGTCAGGGAAGGTCAGGGGTGGGAAAGGAATTTCAGAAAAGGGAATTGAAAGAAGCAAAGTGAATTTCAGGGAAGTGAATTTCAGGAAAGGGGAAGGGAAGAACAGCTCAGAGAAGACAAGCTGAAAGTATTGAAGAGAATGTCAGAGGAGGTCTAAGTAGAGAAGACAGGAAAAGAGAAGATCAGAGTAGAGGAGAGAAGATGAGAGAAGACAGGATGAGACAAGATAGTAGAAAAGATCAGAAAAAAGAAGGTGAGAGAGGAGGAGACAGGAGAAGGAAGGTGATGGGAGGGGAAGGCAGAGCAGGTTCACCTAAAAATTATGCTCTTATGTAATGCCATACTTAGTGATGAATAAAAGCACCATTAAAAATCTTTGGGTTTTACGTTAGGAAGAACTACGCATTTTAATATGCATTAGTCTCCTTTTTCCATTGTCCATATTTTCAGTCAGTACAAAGCAAACTTAAAAAGTAAGAAATTCATGTACTCTAGCCATCAGGGGCTGTACATTTATATTCTGGTATATGTATTACAGCTAGTACTAGACTTTGATCTAGTGCATGTACCCTTATTCAGATGGAGAGCTACTGTTGTCTGAAAGCTTTCCATCTCACAGTAGATACAGAAATGTAAAATATTAATATATTTATTCCACTGCACTCAATGGCAGCAAATCCAAATCTCAGCATGACTGGTCAGGATATTGTGTAAAATAAAGGCAACGTCTCATCAGCTCCAATGGCATATCTAAGAGCCACTATCAAAATGACAATGCATGTCAGTTTCAACAAAGACACTCTCATTCTAAGCGGTTTTGTAGGATATGAATCTGTATTAGAAAAATACCACATAGAAAAATTAATGCGTTTAGGTCAAAGCATGTATTACTGTTATGACCCCAGTACTGAACTACCATCTGAAGTTTAAACATCATGTTAGTGGTGCAAGATATGCTAGAACCTAGTGATAAATCATCACAGACAAAGACAGTATGTAGTAATAGACATCACCAACAGACCAATAGAATTTTAAAGGGAAAAAATGAATACATCCCTCCAAAACAAATAATGCAGTGTGTGGTTTGTTGGGGGTGGGTGTGGGGGGGAGAAGGGGTTAATTTTTCCTTTTAATTTGCACTTACTGAAACTTTTAAAACAGTGAATAGAAACATTCTTCAGTGTAGCCCCCTGTCCCCATTTTCATATAGAATTATTCATGTCAGAATATAACCATGTAATTTCACAATTACTCAAAACACAGCTACAGGCCTTGTTGTCATTTACACTATAGGAGTGTATTGATGCTGCAGTAGTATTGAGGGCTTGGAAAATAGATGAAGAGTAACCCTGAAAGTACTCTTTGGAAGCTTTGTTCAGTCTCTCATACAGGTGTTAGAACAGAACACTGTCTAGCAGCTACCATAAACCTAAATATGAACAATTGTATGAGCTGGGTATATCATATGTAGGTGGTTTAAGACAGCCTAAAGCCCTCAGCATGAGAACAAAGAACAAAGCATGGGAACAACTTATTCTCATGTCTGCAGTCTCTGTAGCACTTCACTGACTACTATGGTCTATCTAATATGAAAGCTAGTTGTAAGGACTCCATTCTGATCCTAATTTTAAGTCCCATTAGACTCCCAAAACTGTAAAAAGTAGTCAGTATAATTCACAAGAAACTTTAATTTTGTGCTAGATGAAAAAAAAAAAAAAAAGTAATTGCAGCATCACACACTTATCTAGCTACTGGCTAAATATTGCAACATGTCAAAAAAGGTGCCAAAAGGTAAACTTCTCTTACAGTCAGAACTAAAGCACACATATGGAAGAGATAAGCAAACAGGAAGTTGTGGTAGGTTGATCCATGCTAGCAGCTGAGCACACAGCAGCTAGCTCACTCCCCTCACAGCAGCAGGATGGGGAGAAAATAGGAAGAATAGAGGAGCACAAAAATCGTGGGTCAAAATAAAGACAAGGAAATCATTCACCAGTAACTGTTGCAGGCAAAACAGCCTCAACTTGGGGATTTAAACTTAATTTACTGCCGGTTAACATAAATATTTAATTATTGATTTGGGTGTTAGGAAACAAAGAAGATAAACATTTACTTAGGGAAAATACAAGACTCAATTTCATTACTTCACCCCAGACATCTCTCCTCCCTCTCTTGTTATTGCTGCAGGGTACACTCAGACCTTTCGGCAAGGCAACAAGTAGTGCAGGCAGTTGAGGCCAGTGTACAGCGGTTTCTCTCTGCCATTCTTTGTTTCTCGCTCATTTCCTACTCTCTGCACAGGTCCTCCACAGGATGCAGTCCCTTCAGTGATGAACCTGCTCTGGCATGGGCTCATCCACAGGCCACGGTCTCTTTGGGGCCATACCTGCTCCAGCATGGCCTCATCCATGAACCACAATCCCTTTGGGATGTCTGGCACAGGGCAGCCCCTGAACTCTTTCCATGGAGGCCACTCCTGCAGCCACCTCTGCTACTAGAACCTTCTCATTTACACCCAATACAGAAGTTAGCAATTATTAGCCTGCTACTGATCTGTAAAGATCTAGAGAAAAAGAGGACTTATCAGGAGGCTTTCCTCTTAACAGAGAGAGATAACTTTTTTTAAAAAAATCAAAAGGGTATTCCTGAACCCATTAGTTATGAATAGCAAATGAAAAATAAAAGGAAAGACAATAAAACTCTACGTTTTTTTTCTGCCACTAATATCCATCCAGGTGGGTTTTTTTCAGAACTTGCAATAGTACAAAAAGGGGAGAGAAGTTTTAAAAAAGAAAAAGAATACCAGGTAGTCCTAAGGTTAATTTCATTAACATAAAAAGACTAGCACTATCTCATTCACAATCTGCTTTTTGTTCTTTCCTGTTTATTAAATCAATGTAGCTATAATTCCATTTAAAGATGATACTTAAATATATTTAACTATGTCAAGGAAAGAAAGGAGGCTTTGGAGGGTTCCCTTCAAAATCCCTTTAATAAAAATAGACTTCTTAAAGTCATTTGGGGTGTTTATAAGACTGTTGGCCTTTCTTTTCTATTTTTCATTGCAACTCATGGATCACTAATGATGGCATTTTAACCAAGCAGCAGTGACATGCTAAATTAGTCTATATCCTTTTGGCAATTTAACAATGAGCATTAACTATTAAACTTGAAACCCAAACAATATTGATACAAAACTAGGAGTTTTTCAAAGGAAGATAATTAGACATAGAACAAAGAAGCTTTAATGCTGAATTTTTTAATAAAATAGATGCAAAATTAAACATGTAAAACATGACAGATGAAGAAGCCAAAAAGACCTACAATTTAGTAAAGTATAAAATGCAAACTGTTCATTCCTATTTATCACTACAATAGGGAAATGTCAAGGAGTTTTAATGCTTAATGAGCCCATCAAGCTTAGAATGCACCAACTGTAACATTTTAGCTAATGGGCTACAACATTTTTGTCTTCAAAGTCCATCCTCTGTGGCCCCTTCCTCCTCTTCTCCCCCTCCAAAATGGCAGTGCAAAAAACTCTGAGCATCTTCTCTGGACTAAATTACACCTTTTACAGTGCATGGGGTAGTTTGTGGGTTATTTTTGAAGAAGACAGTTCAGACAATATTTCAGAAAGGATTTTTTGCTTTTGGCATGGCTGACATTTGTTTTGATAGATAACAACATAGTTAATATAAGCAATGGTAGAACAATAATCAGTTCAGCTTCATGAGGATGTTGCTTCACTTTTTATACAACTTCACATTAAACAAAAAAAGCCTTGCTAAGGTATCCATATCAGACATATAGTATTGATATCAGATTTATAGTACAGAAAAATAAATTACTGGCATTATATTAACCAATATTCTTAGGGATCTTTAATCTCAATGTAAAGTCCACTCTTGGGAGCATGAGGGAAGATTAAGCATTTCTGACTCACTTAAGCGACAAGTTATTTTAGTCACCTATGCCTGTAGCTTTGGTACACATACCCCACATGACCTTGTGCTAGAAACAAGAACATAAGGGTACAGGGACACAAATCTTTTATCACTGTGACTCTAGAATGAGTGCTTGCCATAGAATATATAGTCTAGAATATATGCTAACCTATGAAGAACATGAATTACCACACAGACTTTCTGCTTTTCATTTTTAGGTAGTTGTAATTTAAATGCAATGTAAATGTACCATCATCTTTCCAAGTTTTACATCATCCATTGAAGCTAACTTTATGTAACATCTTAAAAACATATCCACAGATGACTGTGATGCTTCTTTGGAGGTATCTGAAATTGATATGTTTCTTTTGGACGCTACCAAAGCTCATGTAGAAGAACACCTAGCATAGGCATAATTTGCCAAGCAATAGCTAATACAAGCTGATACACTGTGAAAAGTCAGGTAAGTCAGACACAGGTAAATTTCAAAGCTCTACAGAATGATTTTGAAGATATTTGATCCACAGGAGACTTCATTCAGAAAAAGAGGGATGTGAGTCCAATTGCTAGTAAAAGAAACCATAGGCACATCTTTCTAGATCGTTAGATTTTTAAGATCAGGAAATCGGACAGCAATCTGTGTTCAGATCTTGACTCTGCAAGATTTAAATGAAACCAAATAACCAAATGGCTAGTTATTTCTTTTCTGGCTCTACTTTTTTCTCACAGATATTAAATAACTACTCTAGAACTTCATATGAACTAGTTAATTTAACATCTCTCTTTGGAAGCAAAGTATTTCCTAAATAAAATAGAGGCAGTCTTCACCTAATGGGTGTCACACCATTCCATTTGTGGACACTACAGATTTGGTTGTGTTTTTTCTATTCATTTCTGGAATAAGTACTGTTAGAAAACAGTTTCCATACAGCAGTCAGATGAATAAACAGTTATTTTAGAAATGCACTTAAGCATGTACATAAACCCCATTAAAGTCAAGGGATTCATACTGGGCTTAAACACTTTCTTATTCACATATTTAAGCATATATGCATGTGGTTTTCTGGATCAAGACATGTAAATTGGATTTGTAACTTGAGTTTCTTTAAAATAAATCTAATTAATTAAATAGTTATTATTCAAAAACAAGCTCAGAGAAAAATCTGATTATCTGATAATTCTGAGATAATCTGTTGGGTTTTTAAAATCAATTTTCTTACCTGAAGTTACATTTCATTTAAAAAAAAAAAAAAAAAAAAGTAATTAAGAAAACCCCTATCCTTCTATAAACCATGCATTAGCTTCTCTGCAGAGATACAGTTCTTGCACCAAACAAGAATCTTTTTTTGGTTCCATCAGTTTTATTTGAATTACCTTCCTGACAGTAGATGTGTCAGATGTCAATGCTTATTTTGACTGAAGATTATCCATTCAGCACAAGCTTAAATTAAGACAGTAGGGAACATTTCATCTCTTCCCTCTAAATAATTCTGCCCCTTTAAATCCCAGTAAATATGTTTTATTGGTATTAGACCTCAAAGATTAAAAATATCCCTGAAAAAAAAGCATGCTGAGTGATTGATACATATTACAATTGTTAAGAGGCAGCTGACACCAGCTGGCCTGATGCTTCATCCAACTTGCCCATTAAACCTGCCTCACTGCTCTGAATGAGTTTATATAGCAGGGTCTCTGGCTAAACCTTGGAATGCTGTCAAGCCACACAATCATAACTATTCAATATAGTGTGCATAATTGTATCAGCAGGGAGACAAAAGATTATTATTACCACTGAACAACTAAAAGGTACAGAGCTTTACTGAGTAACATTAGCACTTGAATGTTATATAGTAACAGCACCTTTCAGGTCATCCTGGTTGGGAGATGTTGATCCTTTCATCTCCGCAGCTGCTAAGCTTGACTATGTTGCAGAATGACAAGTGTTAAAAATAAATAGATAGATAGATAGATAGATAGATAGATAGATAGATAGATAGATAGATAAATGGAAGTTGGACAGAAAAGGGGGCAGGAGAGGAACAAAACTGTGAAATATGTGCAGTTGATTAAGTGGCTGAAACCACCACTTTTCTGTTATGTATTGATTCTCACACTTTTTTTTTATTTATTTGATTGATGACAATGGTGTTTCATGTCAGCTCAAGCCACAATAATATTTTACAACCATGTTTGTGAGAGCTGAACTAAATGAGAACAATTGGATCAGAAGGCCCTCAGTCACATTTCTTTGATTTAGTGAAGCAGGAGCCTATCTTTATTGTGCTGTTGCTAAAACCATCAGTAATTAAAGCTGAGTGCTTAAATCTTTGAAGTTCATCAAACAACATGCCCAACATGCTTGTTTATTGCTAGAGATGTGCTAAACCTTGAAGTCAACCAACCCAGCAAAAGCAGCCATCCAAAGATTTGAAGAACCACAGGAAGTATTTGTTAGTTAGAATAATTTTAGAGGCAAAATATGCTCATTTTCTTTAAAATACCATTCAGCAAATAGCTCCCAAATTGTTTACGAAATGCTGAAACAATATGGGTTTTGGTGATACTTCCCATGCTAATCTTCTGTGAAAATGGAAAAGTATTACATTCAGAAAGTAACCCTAATTAAAAGAACAATGAGATTCTGATTAGAAAAAGAACCTAAAAATATTGGCATACTTGTATGCTTGTATTCCCATTCAGCAATACTTTTGAGGAATTTACTTAAGTTTGAAAAGGACCTTAACAATATACTTAAAATAAAGCATGTGCTCAAAAGATTCATTGAACCAGGATTCAAGATACTGCTTTTAATACAGTCCAGCACATTTCAAACTTTGACTTTAATAGCTTCATTAACAAAGAGGTGAAGAGCTGTGGTACTATTCTATTGGTAGTTCTAATAATATTTTCCCTTAGAAAGCCATGGCTGCTACTCCTTTCAAACTGTATAAAAAAATACTAACTCCTTGAGTTCTCTCCCTCTACATGAAACAATCTTCAGGACCTAGCTTCCCTTTATCATTGACTTGAATTATTAAGTTTCACCTATGTTTGAAAAATGTGCTACTTTTGAAGGCCTCTGTAACTCACCAGTACCTGTCACCAGCATTACCAATTTTCAATGGACACTAACCAGAGAAACTAGTCTGTTCAGCTGTAAGGTTGTCATTTACATCATGTGCCTCAGTGGTATAGGATATGGCCTTCCCTTGGTGGTCATGATCCACATGAGAATCAGGTCTTAAGATCTACTGTAAGAACAGCTAAGATGACTTTAAAAAGGATATGATTAGCAATTACCTCCAACTATTTGGACATGCTTTTTTCAAAATATCTAGGATCCAGTTGAATCTATGAATTCTGGTCTCTTACCAAATTTTATCATTTTACTTTTTTCCCTGCCAATTTTTTCTTGCTTCTTGTGTAGAAAGCAAGTACAATGCAAGTACATTTTCAATTGCCTTTTGAAAAAATTGTTAGTTTATTTACACAATACCCTTTTTTCAATAAACATCAGTAATATAATGCCTGAAAAATGAGTAATATAAACATTTTATTTTTATGTGTTTACAAGTGTTAAAATTATTTCAGTTATTTTTAATCAGCTATTATATTTTCTTCTTATGATGTAGCAGTAAGGACATACATTAGTTACTATAAATCACATAAAATTATGAAGGTATAAAGCAGAAAAAAGAAAGTATTAACAGAAAAATTAATTTTATTAAATATTGAATTTTCTGAAATAAAATATTTTTCCTTCAGCAAGTTCCAAAAATCAGTACACTGCCACAAAAATAGTTTGTCAAAATAGCTTTTTTCCACCAAAAAAAAAAAAAATAAAAGTGCAATGAGAATTTTCTGACCAAGTATTGCAGTTGATTATTTTGATGGCAGAATATCATTGGGATTAGCAAATATGATGTTTCTTTAAGGAGGCAGTTTTAGCAGAGAAATGGGTCAAGGAGGGCCCAAATTCCTTTCTACTTGAAAGACCAATCTTTTGCTTTCAGCAGCTGTTTTTCAATGGGACTCTGGGGTGTAAAGGTTTGAGGTTTCTTTAGAGTTTGCTGAGGGACCCCAGTTTAATATTTTTCTTCAAAACACAACAATAGCAGAAAGGTGTCCTGTTTATGCTAACTAATAATTTAAAACCAGACTCTGCAATGCATTAGAAAACACACAACCAAGAGTGTTGTCACAGTGTGCCTGTGAGCATACTACAATAGTCACAGGTTTTTTTCTAACTACAATGATTACATAATAGTCCAAGAATTACTGTTCTTCCAGACAATTTTTTTTTTCTTTTATATTTAATGCAATCTACTATACACTACAAAATAAGTCAGTCCACAGGTTCACTTATGAGTAACATTTACTTCCACTTTTCGTAAGAGGACAACACACAGACCAAACAGAAGTCAGAAAGGCAGCCCTAGTGCACTGTCATAGCAGTGTAGCTGCTCTCTGTACAAGCAAAGTACTTTGTGCAGCAAAATTACTTTGTCAAACTCAGGGGCAGAAGAAGAATGTGCTAGAAGAAAAATGTTATTTTAACAAAGTCACTGCTTAAAATGTTTAATTGGATTATCATGAAGTCAAGTGTCCTGAGAGATAATAGCTGAGAGATAATTAACTATGTGTCTAACAGCTTGAAAGAATAAAAACAACCTTTATTGACCATGTTTGTTAACCAGTTTTTTCACCATATCCAAGTTAGTAAAAAAGCAATTTAATACCAGCTGGTATGCACAAGAGTTAGAATGAGGTAGTCAGATAATGAGAACATTGACTTGTAGTTAGTATTCAGTAATTCATATGAAGAAACAAAACGGACTGCTTTTTTTGCCAGCAGTAGATTCTTTTGATGAGTAACAGACTGTGGAATTTTAATTTTCAGGACACCGCGCACATATATTTCAGTACAAGGACTCTCCAGCAGAGCATCCTGATCTGTATGAAGTGATTTTTTTTTTTTTTTTTAATCCTGATGACCAAAAGCCTTCTCAGCATAAATGACCCCCAACATGTTCATTCTGAGATATATCAAGGTCAGTTCTGTAATGTGAAGCATCTTTCTTAGTACAAACTGAAAACATTCAAGGTTTCTCTATCACTTTCAGGGAAGTTGTGATGCTAATTCCTATCCTATTCTCTTTACACAATATATATAAGATGTATTTCCATATATGTGTTGTTAGACTTATTTCTGTAAAACAACAAAAGGCAGAATTTAACCATCTGTCAGAGACTAAATCCCTAAGATTTTCAAAGATTAGCTGGGAATGAGCATGGAAGATGTAATGGAAAGCAGATCTTCTCACATCAAGCATTTAGTTGGTGGATCTGCAGGGCTGACTTGGTTACACAGAATATCTAGACACCACGGTAAATATACTATAGACTTTCAGATATTTCTGAAGAGAGAAATTAGTCATCCAGTCACCAATTTAGATGATGCAGATGCAAATTTTGTGCCTTTTTTTTTGTGTTACAGAGGACTATGTATGACTTAGAAGTCACTGTGGACATGTAGTAATTATGTAATGAAGTGGGGTCCCTGTGCTGTTGCTGCCCTGAACTGGCACGTAAATACACAAAGAGACTAAGAAGAAAGATAGCCTTAAACAGCAGTCACTAAAGCCAGTAAGCCCTGCCTTTTAGCTGTTGTGTTTATATTGCCCTGGGTTCTGGCCCAGGCTTAGCCGGTGTAAATTTAGGACTCTGCTCTGTGATACATTTCTCTGCAGAGAGATGCCCTTAGTGTGCTTGCATTTCTCCTCTCAATCTGTAAAATAGTTTTTATTGTGATACAGCAAAGACTCATTCACATTATAGGGATGAGGGTTGTCTTGATAAATAAATAACAATTTAGGTATCCCAGAGATCTATAAAAATCACTCTTCATAATTTCAGTGCAATAGCTCATTCTGATATAATGTAGCAACTATGTAGTCTTTTGGTCGTGTACTACAATTAAAAAAAAAAAAAGAAAACTATTGTTAAAAGAAAGATGGAATTTAGTAAAAGAGATTTAGAAATCTTGTAGAAATGGGGTGGTGAATTCAATTATGGGATTAACCCAATCAAGTATTAATAAGCCCTGACTCACTGAAGTGCTGTGGAATACCTGGATCATACTGTTATGATTGTTAACACTTCTTTTTAACATTCAGGTTTAATCTTAATGTTTACAATTCAGGTCCCCCAAATAAGAGAGAAGTCATACCAAACATATTTAGGGATTTCTGTATAGTATCTTTTAAAAGATACCAAACACTTTTACTAGTTAGACAGAAGTTACTAGTTTAAAAACACACTTCTGGTGTTTAAAACTAAAATTCAGTAGTTGCAATAGTTAGCAAGGCATACCACGCTTCTTGTTTTATCATACCAATGCCTTATCTGCCGAGTTACATAAATTTAATACCCTGGGGAAAAAATAGTGTATTCTAAAATATTCTGCTTTATCTGGTGAAAAGGAGAATGGATTGAAGAAAGAGGCTTAGCATGACCAAGAACCACTTGCAGTTCCCAGTCAATGTTAGGCTTTACTGTTAACTCTAGCCAGTGGTTTGACCAGTTGCTTAAAGAACCTCCTTTTTTTTTTTTTTCCCACAGGCAGCATGCTAGCCTTGCTCAGCAGCAAGAGCAACAATTCTTTCAGACATGGTCAGTATGCTGCATCAGCATGATGTGGGTATGGAATACGCACTTCTGCATGAAACAAACATTTCTTGCTCCTCTTCTGCTGTGTAGGTGGAACTCTTCAGTTAACCTGATTTTAGATAAAGACCTGTATACCCTACGATCAACCTGGTGTATTTGGGTCCTGATTCAAAACTGAATTCAAATCTACAGAATTGTTCCCATTGGCTCTGGCAGACTTTGGCTTAGGCCTTTGCTAAGCATTTATAGGAGTTATCTCCTTCCCTCACTTGGTTTACAAAATAGATCACATTTTGTTATGATGCTAGATAGTGCTGTGCAATGCACAAATAACATACAGAGTGAATATCAAGTACCTGAGCTAACCATAGGGGAAAACAATCCTGTTTATACTTCTCAGGTATTTTACCAGCTATGTTGATATAGCATAATTAAAATTCAGGATCATAAAAATCCTAATGTAACCACTAAAATTTCAACATCCTATTTTCAAGTTGAATAGTTGCTTTGAAGTCCAAAAGTATCTCACTTAAATCTATTCTGGCAAATGGTAGTGTTACAAACCTGAAATGAAGACATGATTAACAGACAAATCACCAGCTAGTGATTTCAGTACCTTTATCTACTTCATCTACATATCAGATGTGTACTTGCCTACCTTTAATTGTGGGGTTTTTCCTCTCTTTTTAAAAGGGTTTGTAATGAAACTGTGATATCACTATACAGGTTATGTGACATCTACTTATCACACAGTGCAGTAAGTAATCTGCCATAATATAGGATGGAAAAAAACTTCTTGAATGCTGATCTGTGCTTTTCCAGTTTTACATACAAAGAACAGTTTTGAAATGAATCATCATCGATTGCCAAAATATCTAAGCAATTGGTGGAATAAGTTTTTAAGTCAAGTCTGAGGTTCAGTTGTGCTCTCATTCACTGTGATTTTAGAGACAAATAAGTGCATGAGGCCGTAAGTGAGTAACATCTCTTAATTTAGTAGTAGGTGCTGATAAGAACAATGCAGAAGCCAGCATAGAAACAGTACATGGCACTATCATTACTTTGGTTTATATCAGGAATGGAATCACCCACCACTTCAAATATGAAAAAGATTTCCATAAACTTTTGAGCAGACAACATTAAGCATATATAATGTATTATACCCAATCATACAGCATTATTCTGAAGGATATTTTATCACTGTATTTAATTTTAAAAGAATAGATGAAAAAAAAATTCTACAGGATATTTTCATACTTTTTTTTTAAACTGAAAAGGTACAACTTAAAAAATAGAAGCAATTAAATATTCTATAGGCAAGACTTTTAACTTATCATAAACTTTGGACGTATCTAAATTCAATATATATCTAGAAAAGAAGAATCAGAGAATTCCTTTGTATATTAGTTAGCTGAGAATTCAAAAACTTTTAACTCATTTAACTTTCTTCTGTTTAATTACATTTAAATTCATCAATGTAATCCAAGCTACTAAGGAACCAACAGTGCTGAGAGTTAAAAAGGGGAAAGTAGGAGAGTTTATTAAGTCCTATACGGCATAAAAAGGTATGACATTTCCAAACAAGTGTAAATTTGTGCTCAGCAAGATTGTTTTCTTGAAATTGCACAAAGTTTAATTTCAGATGTTGTGTATTCCATGATCATTTGTTTATTTTGTGGTTATCTGTGGGAGTGAGACTCATTTACCTTCCGAAAATATAAATGAAAACTCCAATAGAATAAATGTAAAATGAAAACTCTCACATGGAATATTTTTTTTCTAAAGTGTTAATAAAATAAAGCTAGTCCACCTGAACTTTCCTATCAACATTTTAAAATAAACATTGTACTACAGAAAGGAAAATAGATGATGTATTGATATCAAAGCAAATATTTTCCACCTGAAATATAAGCATAGAGTATACACTGAGATTATGGAATTAATTTTACCATTCCATCCCAAAGCAGTAAAAAATACAACCTCTTTCTAAAAAACATGGAAACTACTGTAAGCATGCAACAAAATTTTCTATCCTGATTTAGACTAGAGATCTCAAGTTGAGTGTATGTAAGAGAAACATTTAATCACAATGATATCATAATCAAAGTACATATACTCCTCACCCAGCAATCGGCCAAGGATTTGGTATACAATAGCTAGTGAATCTTAACCACTACATGTAATTTTACTGGCGACAAAAGAATCATTCATGTCTCTTGTACATGTCAGAAGTGCGTATGCATCATCCTTTCCTCGGAAGATATATAAAGCTAAGTCCTGGGTTTATGTAATATAATAAGTAAAGTCTAGTACATCTCCTGTGCAGTTCTACTGAAATCATCATAAATTTTAAATATATACACATACACTTACACATAAACACACATAAGTATCACAGTTCTTAATTTCTCTTACAAAGATGCTACGTGAAGCAAGAGTTCTGGCCATTTAAGATTTAAAATAGCCCTATTTTGGTATTTTTTTAACTTAATAAAATAAGTAGGATTTTTATATTAGCAAATACTTTATATGCAGTCACTATAAAGCTAACAATAAGTCAAACACATTATAGAAAACCCTAATCAAATTATATATTCAAAACACCTGAAAGCCCAGGAAAGAACTACATCCTGTTATCAAAATCCACACAGACAGCATGAGGTTGAAAACATACTAATCTCTCCATAACGTAAAAGGATGCTTCCTATAATTTCAGAGACCTCATATCACTTGAGGGCTCTTTTGCAAAGATTGTTCTTTGCATGATCAGTCTACCAAGACCTTCCATTACTGAAAAATGCAGCTATTATTTATGTTTGATATTCAGTTTTCCATGCAAACTTAATGATCCTCATCTTCAGGCCTCTCATTTTAAAGGTTTTGGAAACATCAAGCTGCAGAGCTAGGAAGTTGAAAAAAGAGGCCCAAATTTACCACGGAAAATAAACGTATGCTTGTATCAAACATGATATATTTGAGAAAATAAAGAGGCCACATTTATTCGCACTGCTATCCTCATTTCTCTACCTTGTCATAACTACATTTTAAAAAGACTAGCACACTAAACGCATCTTTATATAGTCCAAAGAAATGTTTAAATAGGAAAAACAGAACAGAAAGTCAAAAAGATGGATGGCCAAGAGGGCATTTTTCACAAGGATATATGATCAACACAACCAAATTTCCCACAGAGATTTTTTTTTCATATTAAAAAAAACCTTTCAACCCACAAAACCAGAGGCAAAATATATTTTGTTTCATGTTAGCATGAACTGAATTTTATCAGTTTATTGAAATGACATGAAATTTTTCTTTTTCACTCAGATGAACATCTAAATGTGTCAGTGTGTCAAGAGAGTCTCATGGCCAGATGTAGATAACAAGGAATGTGGTCTGTGCAGAGTTTTATCAAAGATGAGAAGTTGGGAGCATCAAGCAGTTTTCTTTTAAAGGCTTACTATTTAGATTACGAGCAAGGGATTTTTGTCCCATTAAAATGTTTTGTTGAGCATGTATGAGTCATGATTTGGTAATGTCCTAAGCATGTAAATAGCCCTGCTGGCTTCTCTGAAGTTGTTATAACTTTAGCCCACAAACGTACACTCAATAAAATTAGACAGACTACTAACACAGTAAAGATGAAGCACTTGCTCATGTGCTATGTGAAATAAAGGCAAAAATACTTCACATCATGAAGGATCAAGTCCTGATTGCTAGATGTGAGGAAGTAACCAGAAAACAATACATAGTTAAATGCAATTGCTTAAAGCATAACATTTTAGGGTTTGAACTTATACAAATAAAGAAGCTCAGAAATATGCAGTACATGCATCATTAAATTCTGCTAACTCATATGTATTGTATTTTGATAAAAATCACTTCAACTCTCTATGCACCTGTGTTGTCTTTTGTGACCTATGTCCATTTTGCATGCACACAACAAAACTAATCTGGCTTATTGCCAAGCAGGAGGCAAATGAATCCTGTGAAATTACAAAACTGCAGCTAAAACTACAGTTTGCTGAGTAAAACATCAGAGCAGCTCAGAACTCCTGTTTCAATAAAAAAATACTCTTATTCCTATAGCCACCAGAAAGATACTGCATGGCCAAAGCCAACAGCAACCTATTGGCCAAATCCATTCTGATAGAATTGTTTAGTTGAAATGTGCAGCTCAACTGTCCTGATGTTCAGTATTTTCCAGAAATCCTAGCTCTCCCATAACAAGTGATGATTAATTACTTTTTTAGCTGAAAATACAAGCCATGAGGTAAAGGTTTTAAAAGCAAATCATTTGCTACAATTCACTTTTATGTCATAACCTGTAGTATGCAATGGAAGGGTGCTACCAAATCCTCTGTATGATGCATGTGTTGAATGTTTGCATGAATATTTCCTGCTCTACAATCATAAGAAGGACATTTCAACTGTACTTTAAGGTTGCCAGATCAGGTAAAGAATGAGACAAAGAATGTTTTGTGCCTTCCCATCAACATGTATATGCAAGTTTGCTGACTATATCATAGAATCATAGAACGGTTTGGGTTGGAAGGGCCCTTAGAGATCATTCTTAGAAGCTCTAGCTCCATTCCTCTCCCCACTCTCTCTCTTCTTTTTAGCTGGGTCAAAATCTGAGAAAAAACACAAGCCTCTTGCATTAGCATGTGCTGGAGGAAATAATCTTCCCTACAAGCAGGGAGCTATATTACATAGTCCCTCAAAAACATCAGATGTTCTTGTTAGTTAGTTTTAATCAAACTACATTAATCAGCACAAATTTTACCAAAGTCTAAACATCTGAGTTCTACGCTAACTTCAGTGAAATTTTTCATGCTAACTTCAGTGTGGTAATGATCAGAATCCAGTATTTACTATGAAGAAAATGAGGAAATTGTTTAAATATGTAAGGATTATCAACAATTCTTTACACTAGAGCAACTTTTTATAGGTATCTATAGAAAATTGTTAGTGATCAGGAGAAAAGAAAACTTGCTCAAGCATCATTCTAATATACTCTATCTGATAATTATTAAATAATTTGTATTTTTGTCAGAAGAATTTATTCATATTGTCTTATTTTAACAACATCCATAGTGTAGTAGCACCTTACTAATATAAACCATGCCAAGTTACCAGTACAAAAAAAGTTATATGAAGGAGAAAATTAAGCAGAGGAAGAAATTAACAAGATAACCTTCTACCTTGACTCTATAAACATTATTCACTATTATTCATCATTCATATGGCTCAGCTGAAGACACTGACAACACTGATATGTGTAAATGTTTGTAACACTGGAGACAAAATGACTCAACTTCTAGCTAGCACATCTTGCAAGTTCTTGTTAGATTTCTGTGGTTGATAGATTACTACTAGTTTTTATCATTGTTGCAAAATTATATCATCAAGCTCAAATCCTTGTTTTGCTACATACAACAAAAATACACAGTAAAACATGTCCCTGCTCCAACAACTTTACATTAGTAACAGATTATAGACCTATGGGATTGATTTCCTGAAATGCACAGGAAACCTTTTAAATAAAACAATCTTTTTAGAGACACTCATCTGGATCTAAACCCTGTAGAGCTGTCAGAAGCTGCTGAATAGAAACCCTAAAGTAGTGGTCTCGGAAGGCTGGTCAGAGAAGGATTGTGAATGTGACCCTAGAATTAATCAATGCTAGTCTGTTAGAGACCTCTAACAATTGAGCAGCAGTAATGTTTGCCTGAAACACGCCTGCTGAGTCTCTTGACTAACTGAAGCAACTTATTTTTCACCCAACTGGATATAAGCAAAAGTAGCCTTAAGGGAGAAAGGACACAGAGCCAAATATTTTTGAGCTAGGATCCTCATAAACAATCATCACTGTGAGGAACCAAGATGAACTCTGTCTACTTTATTGTTACAATTAAAATGAAACAGTAAATAGGAGAAGGGCTTTACGTAGTATGTGAACTGGATTGGTGGAACAGGTTGATAAATGTTTGTGCTTATCGTATCTCATAAAATAATGCAGGCAGAGATGGAAACTTTACCTGTTTGATTCTTTAACATAAATTAATTCTTTTACTTGTCAAAATGATATCAAAATCACAGTGGAAAGAACAGACTATTCTTTTTAAAAGTAAACAAACAAACAAGACAGCTTTGATTTGAAATGAAAATAAACAGCTACAAAAGGATAGGCTTTCATTATTTTGGAACCTTGGCATTCTTGCAGATATATTCATGAATTAATCATTGAAAAACCTTAAGTTCAAATAAATCATGCATTTTCCAATGCCAATATTCTCTAAAGAGTACTGCAAATGGTTATTAAGGCATAGTTCTTTAAACTTCCTGCATCAGGAATCTCTTTCACACACAGCTAACTGAAAGAAATGTGTGACATTAAAGTCCCTGTAATCTTGCAAAACCAAAGAAAATTGTGAGTAGATACTAGCAGTATGTCATCATGTATTAACAGTACTAAAATATGTTAACAAAACTACTATACATATAGTAAACAGCAGGAATTTTGGAATGTCATGCAGCTTTTAAATTATTAGCACTAATTAGCCAAATCAAAAAAAGATCAGGAAACTCATTAGAAATGAAGACAAGTCTACCTGTATTGCTGTGTCAAGATTACATTTCCAAACAACCAATTAGTAAAGATGACCTTTCAGCCCAATAAGCCATATGTAAAGTGGGACGGCTTCATTACAGTGGCTCCCTAATTAAAATGTAAAGGCTGCTGATCATTGCATAATTAAACAACATGTCATGTGGTTTCATCTGGCAATTGCAAGCAGCTAGGCCTAAAATCATTAATGACTAAGACATCGTCTAAATGAGTCCAGAGACATAGAACTACATTCTGTCAGAACAGAGCGCATCCTATGGTCATTATGGAGATAATATCCTCCAAAGGGACTGTTATGTACAAAATGTTGAAGTTCTTTCTCTCAAAATGACTTTGACTTTTTTATATCCAGTTTTCTTACTAATTAGCCTAAAAGAAAAAGGCTAGCAGGGCTAATTAACTTCCAGTTACTGTAATGTAAATATGAAGCTGCAGAACCAAAGATTTTCCCTGTGGATATTCTTAAAGTTTTTCATAAGTTAAAGCTCTGATATTGAGAAATTATTTGTTAGGTAAGCTTATGCCTTAATTGAGAATCCCTTACATACCTTCTCACAGAATGCCTGAGGAGCAAAACCATTTGTGGCAATAGTTCTTGGAGTTCCCTATACTACAGACAGTCCATTCAGCCGTCACTGATGATGCACAGAAATAAGAACCAAATAGTCAATTTGTAATACTGTGAAATTACTGGAGAATTTTGGGGTTGGGAACTGTTTTGCAAAACAATAATGCCAGTCACAAGAAGAGCATACATTGTGAAAATATACACACCTCTCCACCTATACTTTCAGAGTTTAAAAGTGTAATGGGCAAAAGTAACATTAGTTCAAGTTCCTTTGAAAAGCAGAGTAAACGGGATCTTTTATAAGCAGCCAGAAACAGCATCTGTTCCACATCCCAATCAATACTTTACAGTTCATCTTCTGCTCTTGCATCTCCCATGTGTATCCTTCATACACACCTTTACTGCAATAGGGAATTCAGATGCTTTCTTTGGATCACTTTGACGCTAAAACGCATTTAAGAGCTTTGCCATTTGAAAGTAAAAAACACTGGATCTAATTGAATGTGAAAGAAAACAACTTGGCAGAAAAATTAAGAAATTCTTGGTGTTTGCCAGATTTACAGATAATAAAGAACTTAGGGGAATTTAGGGAAGAAAGAGTAAAAAAAATACAGCAACAATAAATATCTGAAAATAGCAAGCGGATAATGATCTGAAACTAAGGGTGAAAATGTGATAAATGCAGTGCACATTTTATTTCTCAGCTCACAATACCTATTTCAAGTTGGCACCCTCTCACCAAGGCTTGGTGAATGGAAAAAGAATCAGTTCAAAACTTCCACTTCAATTTCACTTTTGTTTCTTTCTATGTACAATATGTACATTTTTCTTGTTCCAAAACATCACAGAGACTAGTCACAAAGTAAAGCACCAAAATGAACATGAAAAGTGAGACACAACTTGGAAAAAAAATATTATCTCTTCACAAACTTTGTAGTCGAAAGCCACTTTAAGTGTTATTTCCTGCATTTTTACTGCACGCTCTCTCTCTTTAGCAATTCTGTGGACTTATACTGATGTAAAACTGATCCAGCTAAAATAATTCAATTTCAATCAGTGTAAAGTATGTGATAAAGATGAGAAATTGGCCCAATACATCTTACTGACTACCAGACTTATACTTCACACAAGCAATTTGACTGAAAAAAATGCAAACAAGTTATTTCCATTCCAGTTAAATGATGCATTTCCTCTCTGAGGTTTCTGTATTTCTTGCAATTTAAATTTTGTGTTGGTTCTATGGCACACTGTTATGATTGTTTTGATTACTCCTCTTCGTTTCCAATCTAATAATTGCAATCAGCTTGATGCCAAGAAATCACCCTCGGTATTTCTTTTGTTGTCTCTAATATAAACTAACTTTTGCTCTGGATAGATACAGAACTTTCCTCTTTGAACTTGCTGAAGAATAGTTATCAACTGTGTGTGATTACTCTGCAGATCTTCTCTCTAGCAGAAACAGAACTCAGTAAATTATTATAGTAGGAAATCCTACCATTTCCTCATTCAGCCTCATGTTAACATTAACTTTTGGCCTTCCATGTCTAAAGGCTTTACTCCTTACAAAGATTAGAGATACCTTTATGGTAACTCAGTTAAACAATGCCACCAACTGAAAAATGGACCACAAGACTTTTAAATACTGTGCTATTCACAAGGAGTTTACATACAGTCAAATTTGCTTCTGATGTTCTGGAAGTTCTGGAAAAAAAGGTCTTATTGGATTTGTCACTACTGGGAAACATGTAGATGACATATCTTTTTTATTTCCATAAAAGACAGCACTCTTAAAAAAAGAATGTATTTGGAATTGATTCTTTGATTGAGAGAATATGCTTATAGTGAGATTGCCTAATTATTAATGTACTTCTACAAAATAGCTAGTGAATGCTCATAAATTCTCATTTGCATTCAAGATCCACTATCAGGTCTAGACTTTCCATTTCCCATTTTAAAATATAGTAAAAAAATAATGCCCTTTTCTGAGGAGTTAAGAGTGTATGGTTCAAGTAGACGATGCCCCTGAGAATTCTAAACAGCAAAGGTTTTTAAAGAGTGGACCACTGCTGACTTGTTTAGTAAAAAAGATGACTGTTGCTGAATAGGGTTAACCCCACCATGGGGTTTACAAAGCATTCAGAATGCCAGTTACTCTGTTTCCTCTAAGATGTTTTATATCGTGTGTTCAAATTACTGTTTTACATACACTATAAATGTGAAGTGTCAAATGAGATCTCAATTTTAGAAATATAAAATCATAAAATAAACTTGACTTCCTCTAGAGAACACATATACACATCTTTTGTGCATCCATCTTTGTACAAGGAGTAACAAGCAGAAAGTTATCCTTAGCCAAACTATTTTCTCTTGTTCTGGCAGGGGTGATGACTTTGCCCATTTCTCTATCCTATCATAAAATAGAACATAGGGATGATCCACAAACATGAGCGATCTGACAGGCCATCCTCCTCACCACTCCTGAGTTTTTTCCCTATGTTTTTAATTGATAAGCAATAAAGACAATAGAGTTTCAGAAAGTATTACCTTTCCTGGAATTCTGACAGAGAGTATCAGATGATTACTGTGTATTAGTAAATAATCTTTGTCCAAACACTCTTATATATCATACAGATTTTCAGAGAAGGCTCAGAAGTAGATAATGGGCAGGGCATGTCACATAGCTGATCAAATCTTTTATCTCCCCTCTGTACAGTATGAAAGAACAGAAATCTGCATGCACATGATGTAGGGATGAAAAACGTGTATCTTTTAAGTCTCGCAGTTGCATGAAGAAAGTATGAGGTAGAAGTACATACTTCCTCAGTTTGATGATGGAGAGAGATATCAGAAAATCTCAAAATCTTTAAAGTAGAAGGGAAAACATTCAGTAAAGGCCAGGAACATTCAAGGTTCTGAGTGTGGTTTTTAAGTAGTTAGACAATGGATAGCAGTTACAGAAAATAGCAAAGCTGCCTAATAATACTTATACATTTATTTATTACCATAGCACTGTCACCATCCCAATATTATGTCCATTATTAACCATAATACTTTTCAGATACTTCTGTAAGTATTGTTACTTCATGATGCTGTGATATTTTCCTATTGTTGCTGTTGGGAAAGATTCAAACATTATTACCCATCTTTCTTCATAAACAAATAAAATAATACAAAGCTTCTCAAAGCAAATGTTAAAAATGGAAGAAAACAATAGCACTAAAGAAGAAGAGATATCTATTGCAACAAGTACTGGATACCATTTCTGATAAATAAATTTTCAAAGCATAGCAACAGAGTAGGAATGAAGGAAGGAAAAGAAAGGGAGATAGGGAAGAATGACAGAATATATGGGGAGGGAGAGAGTGGAACAAACTGTGAGAAGTTACACGGCAATTGCTGTGCTTCCAGGTAACAAATAACGGGGTCTATGAGTTCAATAAACAATCAGATGTGCTCAGTTTGTAACAGACATATCCCATTATTACTCTCAATCTCAGAGCCCAGCTAAAGTCTGACTCTTAAAAAGTCTGACTCAGTTCTGGAATTCTTTAGCTCATTCCCAGAATCAACAAAAACAGCAGCCATTATTTAACATGGAGTTAAATTCCAGACCAGTAAAATAAATTTGCACTTAATTTTAAATATTAGAGTATGATCAGACATGCTTTTTCTTGTTTATATTATTCACTTTTTTTCACCACAATTTACAGCGAATTCTTCCTCTGCTTGGAACAATCTGAGAGCTGGCAACATTTTAATGAAACCCTGGCATACAAGCCTGTCCTTTCCCTGTTCAGTGCAACTACTCTTTCAGGTTTGAATGCATTAATCATGCCACAGTCAATTAATGTTATCCTGCAAATAGATTAAAAAATGTAAATATGAAACCACGGTGAACAGACAGATATGTGTTGTTTCTATATAATGTATTATCTGCAGTAAACCATATGATTTCTCATGCTTATTAAATGTACCTGAATAAAGTTTTCCTTCACTCATCTGCAGCAACTAGATATGCTTATATGTACTGTGCACATCTGACTTTGAAAGCAAATGCGTGCTATATGTCACTGTGCACATTTCATGATACAAATACTTGCCTTTTCTCAATCTCATTAAAGATATAGTAGGCCAATTCCGTTTAATGAACTTTTATAAAGAAAAGGTAGCAGCCCTTCTTTTCCTATGATGACAGTAGTGAACCACAGCACTAACAGGGTTGTGAGACTTCACTTGGTACATGAAATCACTAAGATGACTAAAAAGGGATCATTTCAGAGACTTTTCACTCAAAGCAAGAACCAACTCCTTTATGCTTCAAAAAAAGCTCAGAATGGCAGACATGTTTCCATATTCTTCTGAGTGTCAAATGCTTGTTTTCTTGTTGTTTGTTCTTTTTCCCATGGTAAACTAGAAAACTGAAATTCTGGTATCCAAATAAGAATATAAATTTTGGCTCTAATACGTAGCTTTCTAGAAAGCTAAGGAAGTTAGCGGTAAAACTATAGTTTGTTATGCCCATTTCTTCCCCACTATCACTCTTGTATAAGCTAACTCTACAGAACTGCTAAAACCCTAAGACAGGAAAGAGCCAATGAAAAATTAAAAAATTAAAAGCAACTGCTATAGAATTTCACCTGTGCCTCAGGGGTGGAGCAAGCATAAAAGTTCTGCATTTATATCTCCCTGTGTATCTTTTCAGTCAGATTCCTAATAGCAGTTTGCATTTGTTGACTTTGCAGAAGGATTAGTAAACAAAGTTTACCAACAAGATGGTTCCAGGCAGTATCACTTTATGGGACTTTATATTAGCAGGGTAGGGTCATCTGGGGTCAGAAGAAAAACTCTGCATTTTCAAAGTATGGCCAAATCATTATCCATAAGATATCCACTCCCATAAGAACCTACCCGTTTCAGAATCTAAATCTTCACAAAGGCAGAGAAATCTATATGAAATCATTCCATTACTGGGAAACTATTAGCACTGGCAACATTGCAAAATGTAAACAGTAAATTACAATGCATAATTTCTCTATAAAACTAACAATTCTTAAAGCATATCAAATATAAAAAAGATCCAGAAGGTAAACTTTCAAGAAATTTAGCAATAGCAATTCAAGCTTGTTCTTAGGAAGCTAACTGTGCTGCAGGGCTGATAGCATGTTTTTCTTTCTAGTCATTCTTTCTAAAAGGCTGGAGTCATTGCTCCAAAATCTGTTCTCAGTTAAACCTGGACAAACTCATTGCTGTCCAAGCACAAGATACAGTAACCAACAAAGATTTCCTTTATACCTGGATTGCAGACAATACATTTAGGGTAAATTATCTAAGTACTCCTTTGCAGCTTTCCATCAGCCTTTCTCAAATATTATCACAGAGAACAAATCTTATTATATGATGTGCATATGAAAATAATGGACTGTTAGATGGTTAAGTAAATGGGCACTTCACAACATTGCAATATATTCTTAAAAATTATTTTTCTGAAATCAGTCAAACAGAGTGCAGAGTTACCAACTCTTGTGAGATCGCAGACGATATAGAGATGCTGATTTTGTGGATTTTCATTAGGGAATAACAAAAATGAAAAATTAAAAAAACATTAAAAGGAATGTGAGTGGGGAAACTTCCTCATCTTTACATTTACTTCTTTTCCCCCTCAATCATATCTTGAATGCTAGCTGAAAATATAGCAAATATGCATTTCATTGTGACCCATTTAAATATGAAACATTAGATATGAATGTTCACACAAAACTTCCAACATTTCAACACATTAGAATATGTTGGATAAGTCTAATGTACATGCAGATTTTATGCTACTGTAATCCCATTAGCTTTATGGGTTTGTAATTTTTTGCATAGCAGAAGTTGCAATAAGAACATTTACTGACAACACTATGGAGAGAGGACAGAGAAAATCCTGACATTTACTACGTACAATGAATAAATACCCTTTACCCCTGAAAAATACTATTCATCATAGAATTTTCTGACCATTCCTACAAATGTAACCTCCTATTATTTCCTTTTGGTATTCACATTACCTGTTCAGAAGAGTGTTGTATTGACACTGTCAGATGCCTAAATGGAATGATTTCAGATCACTGTGGCAACAGTATTTACTAAAAAATGACTTGCACCATTTCAGGGAATCAAATAAAACAGAATTTGGTTCTGTATCGTACCTCTTTATGGTCAGAGTGTCCCAAAGCACTTTATAACACAGTATCTTACTGACAGCACAGTGAGTACAGGAAAATGTGGCAGCCAAAATACTTTCAGCAAAAGCTCAGATATATTCACAGGCAATAGAAATTCTTTTATTGAGAAGACTTGTTGCCCAGGAACCCAGGGTTTATTTCTGTTCTTTTTCACAAGAAAGACCTGAGATGAGTTTTTCTTCAACAAGAGAAGGATCCTCTCATATTCTTCACATCAGATGTGTTAACTGCTTTCAGTTAGAAGACACATTATTTCACACCACCTAATACAATATTGCAAGAAGGCTGAACAAAATTGTGGTGAAAATAGTACTAAAATATAAGGATTCTGAAGAAACAGTGTAACCTGCACTATTTTGCTGGTACCATTAAGTCTCCTGGAGTCTGAAAAAAAACCACATAACCCTGCTGACGTTATAGATTATAAAATTCCCAGTGCAGACTCGATTTAATTTACATCAGTCAGTAAAATGGAAAATGTATGCCGACCAATATATTTATACATATATTGTTAGCATATGTTACATCACAGCTACGACACAGGAAAACCTGGAATGTAACTGGCAGAACTGAAATAACAGAATTGAGACTAACAGTCACACTGGAATCATTCATTGCAACTCGTGCACAGTTTTGAGGAGACAAATATAGCCACAGATTTTTGGAAGGGGGAATGTTTTAGATATGGTCATATATTTATCTTCCCTGTAAATATGAAGACCCACAAAGTTCTAGCCTCAGAGATGTGTACTTAGATGCCACTTCTGTGGAATTAGGATCATGCTTGTTTTACCCAGCCCACAGATGTGATTATTTCCAAGACCAGCTTCACCTCTTCTGCTCATATTCCCTGTCTTCCACTCCATCCACAGATCACTCAAATTGCTGTTTTTATTTCATGTGAAGTGATTCCTCTTTATTGTCTGATCTTGTAACAAGTTGGGTTTTTTTGTGATCAGACATTTTGATTGCCAGCTCCAAGCAGGTTCTTGACTGTAAAGACATTACTTTTGTAGCATAGGATGGACATCCTAGAGAATTACCATTTTAACACTGTTATCTCTATGTAAAATATCCAACTCTAGCATGTAATGAAATTAACATCACTGAGCGCAGTGCATCCACTAAGGATCAGAAACAGAACTCTAGGATCTAATGGGAGCCTTCTGTTACACCAGTACTGTCCAAATCATTGGTTGGTTTTTTTTGCTAGTACCATGTATCTTTACTTCAGTGCTGCATCCAAACTTAATTACTTGGCTTCCCCCAGGCCTGCAAACTGAGGCACCTTCAAAATGAGGGCGGCTTATATTAAATCTATTTTAATTACTGTCTTCTGCTTCCATAACAGTAAAGGTGGTTCTGTTAATCAAGGAGAACTAATTTTCCTTCACTCAGGTCAGTGGTAAATCTATTTTGGACTTTCACAGGGAGAAATGCCTGTTCATATTTTTTAAATAAAATATATAACTGCTTGCTTAAAAAATATGAGCATCCACGAAAACTGGGAATCATAGTTTTGTAAACACAAGTTGCACTCAGCTTTTCAACTATCTCCTGGTAGATTGCATTATTATTACAAAATAAGAAATAGTAATTCATTCTGATCTGCAGAAATTCAAGGTTCTGTCCAGAGGGCTATAGTTAAAAGTTGAAAAAGGGCACTGTGCTTATTTTTTCAGATTTTATTTTCAACCTCATTTTCACTTTTATTTAAATTCTTCAATGTACCTAAAGACACATCTATGATTTATTTGACTCCAACTGAAGAACCAGAACAATATCCCACACTTTAGCTGAAGGAAAGCTGTCAAGCTTGAGTTCAAATTCATCTCAGCTATCTCAACAATTAAAATAATTCCTAAATATCAAGTTTTTGCAGCTAAAACCCAAATCAAATGGACCTTCATAATGTCGTGAAGGTACAGAAGAATGAGTATAAGAATCTGTGAAGTCCAGAACCCTTTAAACAGTGCTGTTTGCTACAAAGCATGACAACACCAGAGAATATTGAGAGAGAGGTTCTCCTGGTCACTCTTCAAATATGCTGGACTAGAGAAGATCAAAGTAGATTTTGCTGTGCTCAATTTAGTGCTCAATGTAAAGCAAATAGTAGTTTAATTGAACTTTCAAACTTCCTCTTTTTTTTAGAAATGGAAAAATATTGCTTGAAGGAAGATAATTGCTTAGTTATTGGTGGGGTTTCATAAACAAGTGTCTGCACTCATTGCACCTCTTGATACTGCTACGCAGCACTAGCACTATGTTTCTATCTATATTTGTAATACTTTACGTTAGACTTTGACATTTCAAATATCATTATTAAAAATGTGTACTAAATTCAGTGTCTAATTGGATTACAGGTTTATTGACTACATTTAAACTACAATCCTGACTACGCAGTTACCCTAGATAGCAGAAGGTTACCTAAAGTAAATCCACAAACTATAGTGCTCCTGTTCTAATAATACGGTTAGAGCTCTCTGCACAGCACTTCGTAATAAAGAACTTTCTCTTACGGAAAATAGCTGCTGAACAATTACATCTGCTGATACTGTAGTCTGTTATACATCTTATTAGAAACCCCCTATTCTCTCCCACATTCATGTCCCCATAGTATCCTGCAGAGTAACTTCAGTGCATCTAAGAAAGGGTAAAAGCTTTGGGTTAATAATTCATTCTGAATAGTCCACATTTTCATGCAGTGTGCATCCAGGTGATACTATGCTTACTATAAATTCAAAATGTCAGCTTTTAAAAAAAAAAAAAAAAAAAAAAGAAGAAGAATTTCTGCCTTTGTTTTAAGTGTGAACCCTGGAATAATTTATTCATAGTACCACAATAAACTGTCAGCTATCTTGACAACTAAAAATGAAGTGTACTGCACTCCTTGGAAATTCCCAGAAATATTTTTTGTGTTACAAAAAGAATAGAGAAAAAAGACAATACATTGAAACCCACAGCCAGACTCCACATGCACAGAAACTTCATTCAGATGCCACTGCATTAGGATCTGTAGAGCCCTTAAGTCATAACAACCTATCAGAAAAAAATCACCTGAAGTGATCTCAGCATATCTAAAAATGTTCAACTGTCCTTTTGAAGCAGTAATTCAAGTATTTAAACCCAGAAAAAAATCTTGATGGAAAATACAAGTAAAAAAGCATGTTAGCGGAAGAGAAACTGCCTTAATTGGGTAGTTAAGTGTATTTGATAGGATTATAAAAAGGCAAAACTGTCAGAATGCAATTCTTCTCCTGGCCACTTGCCAAAGCAGTGCAGATTTTAGAGGAGAGAATAAACCACCACAATTAGTACAGTATCTCCCACAGAAGATAATTTCAAAACAGTTCTCAGCATTTCACTTTTATTTGCATGAGAGGTAATTTTCACTCACTTTATAGTTTCCCCACTGAATTTCTTCATCATTTAAGTCTTTGCCTATAAAACAGAATATGCCCCAATGAAAAGCCACTGATAGCCAGCAGCACCAACACATATTTATAGTGTGGACAAACAAATATTCTAATTGCACCAGAATAATTTATTCTTGTTTGAATCATTCCACTCATGCAAAGTATCTGTATCAGAAGCTGCATCAGTTTAGATACACCAATGACTCAGCTGCAGTTGGAGCAAATGTTCAGCACAGAAAAGCTGTGGAATGATTAGAGGTACTGGGTCAGCAGCAGCTCCCTGCTGTGAGACTTTTATTCATCTTTAGCTACCAAAGCACTTCTCCACATGAGCCAAAACTTCCTTTTTCTCCAAACTTTAACCAGCAATATTTAAAGGCTAACCATTATTCTGACCTAAAAAAGCCTACTGTAAGTAAGGAGAAACTCACCAGGAAGGGAAGGTAGAATGAAGATCCCAATACCTGTTCAGCACTGCTGAGACTGGTTTTATTTTCAAAAAGAAAAAAAAAATTGCATTACTTGATATAAACCCTGCAAAGCTGTCAGAATTACTATTCACTCAGTGGAAAGAGGACATTTCCACTTAGTAAAATGAAGAGTCTCATGAAATACCTTCATGTCTGCTGCCTGTGACAAGTAAGGAAGCTTCCCCCCCCAGCAGGGTTGCAAACTTATTTCTAAGTATTCTGTAATTACAACTTCTATATCAGAAGGGCACAAATGAACACATGAGAAAAATGAGGTTGTATATTCACCTATGTATATTCACCTATCAGGGCTCAGAGTTACATTTCACTTGACCTTAGCCTTTAAATGGCTACCAATAGTTTTTTCCTTTGTTGGTTTATATTTATATATTTAAATTTTATTTATTGTGTGTATGTATTGTACATATATATGTCTTATCCACAGCAGACATCACATCACACAGACAGCTTGCTCATTGTTCTCTCAACTTTTTTCATTTGATCTAAGAAAAACATATTTCAATGAAGAAAGAGGCTTTGGAGCTATATTTTTGAGAGTATCTGCCATTTGTTACTCTGAGAAAGGACATGAAGGGTGAAAGTCCAGGAAACCAGCAATGCACATGTAGGACTAACATCTTCAAATCAGTACTCCTCTTTCCATTCCCTTCCCTCCTACTACCAATATGACTTTCTCAATCAACAGGGGAAAAATACATTGACAGCAAAAGAAGTAGCAACTACATTAGCAGCATTTCTGTTGACTCCACAGGGACAACTTCTTTCAAGCAGATGACATACATGGCATTCCTGTATTTCTCTTGATTCTTGTAGTCAAGGCAGCATTTCTTTAGTAGAAGGAGGCATCCAAGACAGACATTTCAGAAGAAATATTATCTGTGTTGTGAAGAGTCTCAGGATTTTGTCCTACATTGTTTTATCATAACTGTACATTAAATATTAATACCTGCAAATATGACAGATAAAAAAGCCTTGACTTATCCTGAGGTTGGTTGCAAAGTAAGAACCACGGCATTTTGCAGTGTATACCCCTCATTTGCTCCACTTCCAGTGGTAGACTAACACTTTTAAGTGACATGTAGTATCCTTGTATTTTCTACCCCTTATTGGAGACTTTCAATTTTCAGATTGGCATTTCCAAACACAACAGTCCTGATAACATTACCAGATATTCAGAATTCTGCCACACAAAACCAGATCATCTCTTTATTGTATGTTCATGAGTCAAATACACATGCTCATGGCATGCAGAAACATTTCTAGCTTTTCAAATTTCATGTTTTCATAGGTATTCTAATAACTGAACAATATGTTGCAGTTTATTATCATTAGCTGAAGAATTTTTCTTTGGTTTGAGTAGAAGTTACCACACCTTGACACTCCAACACTGTGAGGAGGATTACCATTCTTAGGATTTGGTACCTATTATGAACATTTAATTTGATATGGCATATTACAGTATGAATAATAGCTTAGTACAATACATTTTCTTGGCTCACCAACAACCAGCACACCCTTCATTTTTCACACAGCTTTTCTGTTCTCAAATACAGCAGCCCAGCCTATTAAAAAATAATCTTTTTTAATGTCACATGTATGACATTTAAAAAAAAGAAAAAAAGAAAAAAAGAGGACTTCTTTCCTTTTTCCATCAGTATCACTAGGATAATTTCTTCCTCCTTAACTCACATTTAAGCACATTCTACTCAACATTGGGGTAGTGTATGAAACTAGCATAAATGGTATCTTCAAGTCTATTACATCTTCATTATCTAAAATAATTCAAACTTAAGGGAAATTACAAAGTATATCTATGCAACGCAGGCTGCAGGAAGATTTTCAGAATTACCCTTCTAAGATTGTAAGGAATCTAATTACTCTGACAATCCATCATTGTCTATTGTGTGTCATGAGAGACAGCTGGTACCATTGGATTCATAATATTCTACTCATCTCTTGCCTATATCTAGCCAGCAAGAGCTAAGTTAGTCCAGTTTTTTTGTTGTGAGCAAGCTCAGCCAAAACACAACTTCTAGTAAATGAACTAGGGAAGATTCAAATACCAGCACAAATTACAGACACTGGCAGCATCTTTAGTTATTAAACAATTACTCCAAAATTGGGAGCAGGACTGAAACTACCATCAAGTAGCCCTTAGTGTTATGAAGGCAAAATACAGTGATCAAGGGCAGTCCTGCCATGCAAATTATGTAATTATACATACATTTTCTATATAAGCTTTCATGTGAAGGGCCTATAAATGGTTTGAGTTCCCATAGCTGCATGACTTAAAATTTTTTTCCTCCCAAAACATTAAGTCCAGGCTGAAAAATGTATTTTAGAATCTTATGAAACATTAATACTCTTCCAAAATAGCATTACATAACTTCTATTTCTATTCTTTTTTCTGCCTTTTAACTTGCACATACTTCATAAATACTGACAAATATTTTAATGTGATTGTTGCTATGATAAAAACAGGTCCCAGTATCAAAATATGTAAGGCCTGAGATGAGGAAAGAGAGATTCAATGCTTTGGTCTTCCTGAGGGTCATGAGCCTGAATAATCCTACCCTGAAACCAAAATATACTTTAGGAAATCAGCATAGATCTCACAGCCCACACCCCACCCATATATATTTGATGAATCAGCACTCCCTCACCATTGAGAAAAAGATGAAGTACTCATAGTATACACAATTACAAAGTATATTCTTTTTCTTGCTTCAAGAGCATGGAGCGTAATAAACTCACTATAAATTCATCCTTCTATTGCAAATCAAAAAGCAACATAAACATTTAATGCAAACACAGTGCTTTAAAATAAAAAAGTTAAAATTGTTTCACTTACAATTAAAAATAATGAGGTTTTTAAAATAAGAGAATAACAGATATATATGTTATAAGCAAATGGCAATGGCTAAAAAACCAATTTATTTACATATTTCTAGTTGTTTAATCACTTTTAAATTGTCTTTACATTTTAATTTTAAAATGCTTTCCTGATCACAGTTGCTTAGCAAGTAAATATTATGAATATGAATACCTCACTTTGTTTCCACATTGCATTTAGACATTCCAGGATTTATATTTACTGGTTTGAAATCTATGTGAAGGACCAAACATTCTAGAAATGATAAAAATTGACTAACACATCAGACAAAAAATGTTTGTACAGTTTGAAAGACATAATCAGAGGATAAAGAACTACACTCATCCAATAAGTAAATTAGATTTATGTTTTGCATGTAAAGATTACTGATATCAAGTGCTCACTTATCTCAATTTATCTTAAGCAGAAGTGAGGGTAATGGCACTTACAAGAGTCTAGAAACAATAAATTACATCTTATTGTATGAAGTCAAAGGTTAAACTTATTATTGCTCACCATAGGCAAACCTTAACCCCAGGATTAATGCCATAAACAAAAAAGAAAATTCAGTTTGCACACATAATGCACTGGGATAATGTCTCTGAAGAATTACAAAAGTGAAACGATGCCCCCTACTGCTTCCAGAAAATGTTTCTGTATAAAAAGGGTCTTTTGGATCAAAGGGAAATTATCATGTAAAACCAATGAACATGTATTTTCAAACTAACCAGTGCTCATTAGCATGACATATGCCAAGGACAATTTATTACTTCTCTGGCTTTTAATTAAAATATATGAAGGGCCTTGTCTGGTAAAGGAAAATCTCAGGAACATAAACAGCTAGAGTGAATACAAAATTTAAGTTTCTCAGAAGTTATGTATTTGGTAAAGAAAGTATGAAGATTTAATTCAATATTTTTCTTGATGCATTTCTGAATATGTCAAATTTCAAATAATAACTTTAATATAGTAATGATATTTTTCAAATAATAAAGTTGATAGGATTGATTTTGCTGTCAGCTAGCAAGTTGATACAATTCATTAACCGCTAATAGAGATCATACAGCGCCTTTGAGTTGTGTAAGACCACAGTTCAATTCCCAACTCAGTTGTTTAGTTCTGGTATCACAGCTACTGTTGTAATAAATTTCTTGATGGGTAGGTGAAGCAACAGGGTTATCATCTGAAATACTTTTCAGGGACAGTGAGCTCAAATACTGAAGAGCCATTACCAAAGTCTCTTTTATTTGTTCCGCTTTTAAGTCACAATAGACCCAAGGATATCGATACTGTTGACTCCTGATTTCCACCAGTGTAAGTGAAAAATAACTCCCAAATTCTTGAAGCTATTTGGACAGATTGAACTTATCTATTTCAAAATAAACTAGTTACATAAATATATATTGGGTACATTATTGCCTTTGATGATCTGATCATCAGCACCCTTGAGACAATCCTTAAAAATATGAAATCTTAAAATTGCTGTCACCTATCTTTGTTCAAGACTTGTAGAGTGAGGTGACTAGAGTTCACAAGTGTTTATGGCACAAAAATAAACAAAATTAAATCGGCAAGCAAAGTTAATGAGCTGACATGAATAGGCATACTTTTTTATTACAAAGTCCTATTTTATCACAAATCCTGCCATGCGTTCTTATGTTATTTAGACAATACTACTATGACCTTACACTGGTCATTTTCACCTCAAAGCACAATGAAACACTGATACAAAAGGACTAGATTTTATCTGATTCCTAGGCGGACGCTCCTGCAGTAGTATGTGAGAAACCAAAAAACTTTCTTGTTCATTATCAGAGCATAAGAAATTGAAATTGCAGCACCTGTATTTTGGAAAACATTTGGATATAACCATTTCTGCTCATTTATGGGAGCTTTACAACCCATCAGCAAAAAAAAATTCATGATGGTTTACCCTTTAAACATTAACAAGACCCAAAACTGGCTCAGCAATGAGGTTTAGCAAAATACAAATTCTATTAAAACTTGAAAGATTATCTGTTATAAACATACATATCATGTTTCTTCAAGAGCATATTTTCAAAATAAGCTCAGAAATCAGATTTTGGCCCAGCTTAATTTATTTTTTTTTCTGTTGACAGTTTCTGGCAAAAAGTTTGGGTCTTATAGTGCTAGCTGAATAATCCTAGTTCAAGAGATTGCAATGTAACCATTCTCTTCCAATCCTCACCTAATATAATCGCTATGGGTTAATTGGACTTAGAAGTATATACAGATTTAAATAAATATAAAATGTTTTAAGTCATAGGAGATTATTCTAAACCACTCAGGAGCAAACATTGACCAGGCAGGGAATTCTAATAATTACATTTTATTTCCATGGCAAGATTGGATTTAACTGTGCTCAAATAAAACTCAAATGCAATTGAAGATAGTCTTGACTTATATGTATTCCTGCATGTATGATGAAAGTGTGTTGGTTTAGGATTTAATAGTCTGGACATGACTGGAGACTGACAGGACATCATTATCAATAAGTGGATAATATGACTGACAGAAGTTTAAAAAATTTCATCTGTCATATAAAGCAAATTACATCCAAGTTATTTTTCTTAGATTTTGATGTAGGAGTGTTTATCATAAAACAAAACTTAGAGCTGATTTCTACCACTTCTAGTAGAATAGGTTGAAATGGGATGGTCTCTTCCTGAAAATGTTTTACTATTTTTCTACCACTGTGAAAGCAAGCACATAAAAGGAAGCATCCTATTTCTCTAAATATGTTTTCTAAATGTTAAAGGGTTAAAGCAATTTCCAGAGGTCTCTGTCGAGAAAAAGCCCTCCACTGATATTTAATTGAACTGCCTTTGCTCTGAGGCATGCAGCAAAATACACTGGAATCAAATATAAATGCATCATTGTCCTTTATGTAAAGAAAGCCAGCTTAATTTGCCTTTTTTCACTACTATTACACAAGCCTAGCATGCCCAGCTGGTGTAAGTAAAATTTAATTGCAATTGGTGGAAATATTCTTATTTACAACAGCTGATGATTAATCCCTCCGATTTGAGTATTATTATATTAGACCCTATTCTCACAGAAAGTCTGTGAGCCTGATTTTTGACTGCAGTGTTTTCATATAGATCTCTCAAGAGAGTATCAGTTACAATGTAAATATATCAGAAAAATTTTCACACACTTCGACCAAGTAGAAGTCATTGTATGGAGTGAAATGTGCTCAGTCTGGCCAAGCCTACTGTCCATATACAGAAGTTTAAAGAGCACAGTATATTCAGAGGGAAAAAAATACTCTTCTTTAACTGAAGAAAAAATATTGTTCAGTACAAGAAAAGGTAAGCCAAACATTGCCATTCTTTTTTAGACATTAAAATAAAATTAAAATTTAGGACCAAATTCTGGAAAACCTTACCAAAGTAAATCATCACCCATGCAAAAGTCCACCCAGCAGGAATAACTTTATTCACTTGAAGACTATACTGCATAGCCAGATAGGCACTTCTTTTTACACCTGTAATGTTACCTTGTTTTCTAGTAGTCTTCAATGACAATTAATTCAATTAATTTTCCTCTCTTGATCATTGTTGCTACTTGGCTTTTGGTATTCAATTTAACTAGGACTATTACAATTTTATCTGTTCCTGTACATCTGATTATCCATATCGATTACATATGTCACCTAAATCCTATCCCATTTCGCTGCTCTTATTCAGATGAAAAACATTCAGGCAGTTTAGCAGTCTCATTGAAACCAACAGCAGCATACATAAAGATGAATAATATTAATTTCTATTGGTCTTAGCCTTATAACAGATAGATTTTGTGTAAGCTATCTGCAAAGTGGTACCATTCACACATGGAAGTTTTTACACCTATTCTCATCCCGCTGTGTGCAAATATAAATAGCAAAACAAAATGCAAATCACCTACATGTTGCATTTCTTGAAAGCATTATAAAGCCATTGCAAGCACATCTTTCAAGCTTACTGCACCCTTTGTGCCTTTCAACTATTAGTGCCACCTTCCAACTGTTTTATACTGTACTAAACCTCCCAGAACAAACAGAAATCAGTTGTAAGGTCCTATTCTATCAGAAGTCAGCTACCAAACAGGTACAGTACATACAAGAACATTGCTCAGTAACTACAGCTAGTGCTTTACAAAGAGGATTTAAATTCCTGTACTCAGACTAGGAGCAACATGTTTGTTTATGATTTTTTTTTTTTTTGGTAAATACTCTTGGCTGCAAAGGTCATAAAACCCTATTATTGCATTCGAAAGTAAAAATCTACCTTTGATAAAATATAAAAAAATTACTTTAAAGAGCTTTATAAAATCCCTAGTTACAAGATTAGCAAGACTATTCTTTAATTTTTGAAGTTGCAGAAACTTTGATAAAGTACACCAATTTTAATCTAATTTACAGAGTGGCAATTGAGCATGGCACACTCTTTGCAGCACTTCAGCTGATGCTGGGCTATGTATTCCTCAGAGACAGCTGCATGATGCTGACATCCCTTCAAATACCACTTGTCATTTCTGCAAGTAATTCAGTAGCATGTAATGGCCTCTTACAATAAAGATTATACTCTTAAGTTATCATTTGTTTTGTCAGTCATTCAAGTGAAGCTATAATATTTAAATACATAGCACAATGTTGAACCTTTAAAGGGACTGGTAATAATACAGCTAAATATTTACATTTAAAAAAAAACCCTCAAAACTGTCTTCTGGAACATTTCCCAGGCTAAATAACAGTCTTTGCCAATACACCTGCAGCTTTTTGTAACTAATTAAGAAACTTGAGCATACACTCAAAAAGATTCAAAAAACAAATGCAGACCCCATTATATAGAAAGAAAAACATTACCCACTGTCAACAACTGCTGCATGTATAATTGCAATATTTTTATCTTTTCTTCCTTTTATAATCATTCAATTTACAACAGATTCTTTTGAAAGGAATTTGGAATAAAGAAAAGTAATTCTAAAATAAAGGGAGACAATAAGTTTCATTAATAGAAACTACTAATTACAGAATCTATACCTTGGATTATTTTTAAAAAGTTTGCCTCTTGATACTAAAGAAATATGACCAAAGGTTTGATCTATAAACCCATTAAGAAGTCAGCATTGCAATAAGGTCTCCAAAAGGGAAACCTTCTTAGTCACAATTGTCACCAGGGCTTCAAGCAAATATAATTGTCTGTCACTGCACAATTGAGGAACTGAGTAAGATCTAGAAGTCTGTCTTTATAAGGCACTGTGAAGTCATTTTATTTCAAACCATTTTTGGCTTTTTACTTTGTAGTTCTGTAAACAACAAAAAAAAATTTTAATTAAAGCATATACCAAAATATCCTAATGAGAGCTTGATAAAATCAGAGGCAGCCTTAAGTTTTAGAATTATGTTACACACAAAGATTTGAGAGCTCTAGCCAAGGCTCCTTTCCCTTGCTGAAATACATAGAATTTATCTGAGGTATCACTTTTAGAAAAAATATGCTACTATTTGTGTTACAGCTACAAATCGAAGTTTCCTACTATTCAAATTCATGGATACTTTCTATACACTAGTATTTTAGGTCATAATGCTGCAAACAATGGAATATGTATTTAAATTTATGCATGTGAATAAGGCCACTGAAGACCATACTAATAATAAGGATCAGAGGACCACCTGTAAAGTACATCATCATAGACTTGCATAGCTCATTTAACCACCACGGATTTGAAAGACAACTTTAAGATTCAGTTTTCAGGTTGTTTCAACTAGCACAGCTCCTATGCAACTCAAGCCCAAACATTTCAGGAAGGCCCAGTTTCATAAAATCATTTACGCAATGCATTTATGCAGAAATTTTAATGAAAAACAAGAAGTTGCACAAGGCAGCTGAAGCAAGCTGTTTTAAAACATGACAGAAAAATGTCCTATTTAGACATTTCTCCAACAGTAATACAAATAATGAACTTGGCAACAACTCACATTCAGGACAATCAGTAAAACACTTTACTGGCATTCCAAGTAGAAATGCATGAGCAGGTATTGTGTGTAACCAATTCCTTTGACTGCTACCAGCTAAACATTGCACTTCCCTAAAATAAGCTTACAAGATGCAACCAAAGGTTCAGGAAACTAAAATTTCCACTCCAACTAAATTCAGCCTATCACTTTCAATATTTTACTGGGAAAAGCCCATAGGCTTAAAAAGTCTTTCTTCCTTGACAAATCCTCTTTGTAAGCAGCTTATTATAAAATATAAGAGAATTTCTAGTGTTCTCAACCTAGCTCACATTCAGTTCTCATACACCTAAATATGTGCTTGTGACAAGAGGCTTCCAGTTTCTCCTACTTATGAGGAAGATTGTTTGGGCTGCCATTTGAAATGGCTACTAAAAAAAAAAAATTACTATAATCTAAATATTTTTCTCTAGTCTGAGTCACAACAATGCAGGGAGAAAGTTCCAACTTGTTTTAATAATTGACTCATGTTTGTAACTTTCCAAAGGGCTTTAGTTTGGCTTGAATGTTACAATGTCATGTGCTACCCAACCTTAGCAGACTGGGTCACAGTCTTACAGAACCGTTCAGGCTCACAATGACCTCCCTGAGAGCAGTATCAGACCATTTTAATGCTGGAAATAACCTGTGAATGAAGATTTATAGAGAATATATATGGAATTCTACAGATTACATTAAATTCAGCACTAAGACCAAGTTTTATAATATACAGTATGGCAAAACAGACCACAAGAAAATATACACAGCACAGAGAATTACACACTTAATTTAGAAACCAGTAAGCTTTCAGTTATCCTGAGATAATTCCAAAATGCTGTTTTGACATGGTAGACAGAAATAAAAGCCTTTACTTTCAGCTTTTAAATGATACTTCATATCCCAAAATGCTGGTAATTTCTTTTTTCTTTTATAAAGTTCCTTCCTTACAATTTAATTTGTAATTAATAATGACCATAATGCAACAATAGCTGCAGTGACTACATTTTAACAGTTGATGGCACCAATCACCTCAATAAATTGCCTTGGTAAATGTTAGGTTACAGAATTATACATGAATGTTGTCAAATAATTTGATGGGAAAGCAAAATGCAAATGTCTAAACAATAAAAATAGAAAAATACTATCTTCAGGAAAGTACTCGAATAGGAGACTCATTGTCAAAACCCTATCGCGTTTAGAATGTGTGTATTTGTCTAAACACCGTGTGTGTACACAGATGTAAATTTTTCAATTTTACCATGTTACAGACAAAAATTATATTGGTCTCAAAGATATAACACTTCAAATTCAGTTAGGAAAATGTATATAGCTATACCTGGACATAAACATTTAGCATGATTTTCTGATGTGCTAAGAACTGCAAACTCTTGTTTGGTTAAAAAGTTCCTGAACAGGGATACAAGTGCCTTTATCAAAATGATATTTTATATTTTGATATTAATCCTTTCCTGGTGTAACATATAAGTAGATTAAAACAAAATATGTACATTTAGATACACAACCATAAAATATTCATCCTTAGGAGGATGTATTTAATGAACAGCTACTAAAAGCTAACCTTAGAGTCATGCTAAAGAAATGGACAAAACAAGTGGGAATCAAATAGTCTAGGGGGAACTTGGAAGATATTCACCTGGGTCTAGGATGGGAAGAGATTAAATGAACTAAGATATTTACTCTTTTGTACAACAGATGGCCAGCATTGCCAACTCCAAGCACTCAAAAATCTAGTGAAGCCTAGAAATCTAGTTACTTTTTAAGAACTAATTTTATCTTTCACATCTAAGACTTTTTTTTAAGCAAAAATGTGTCCTCTGTTTTCCAAGCTATCAGAGCTAAGGATTCGGGGATAGGGGCTACCCTTCTGTCCCCTGCCACCACGAGGGATAAAACTTACATTTATTTAAAATGAAATCCAAGACGACGATACTAGAACATGCCTGTGCCAACCGTATCCTAAACCCAAACTTCTGGGCTGTGAAACTGTAAAAAAGGAAGGTTTCTTTCCTGCGCGGGTGGGCGGGAGCCTGTGAGGAGGGAAGAGACAGCTGCGCGAGGCTTCTGCCTCCCTCAGGGCACCCGCGCGCGGCCGCGGCCGCGGTCATGGGCACGGGCACGCGCACGCGGCACCNNCCCCCGCCACTCTGCGGCGGGAGCCGCGAGGCGGAGCAAAACCAGCAGGCCGGCGGCAGCTCGGGCACGAGGACCACCCCGCGCTCGCCACGAGCTGCCAGTCGCGTGGAAGGGCGGGACGAAGCCCGGCCAAGGGAGGAGCACTTCCGCCGCCCTTGCTAAAGATGGCGCCGCGGCCTCACAAGAGCGTTTTCCGCCTCCTGCGTGCGGGGCGGTGGCGCCGTCGCGGGCTGATGACGTCAGCTGGCTGTGCGGAGGGAGCCCGGGGATTCCCCGTGTTGTTGTCCTGGGGCCCGGCGGGATGGGAGGCCGGAGCGCGGGGCG